>CM024765.1:0-78769 GCA_014218235.1 Colocasia esculenta | reverse complement strand
ATGACACTCCAGCAAGGGAATCTCTCGGTACTTGAATATCAGATGAGGTTTATAGCCCTGAGCAGGTACGCCCCATATGTAGTAACTGATAATACCATGATGGTGGAATACTTTATTCGAGGTCTGAGGCCAGAATTGCAAGATGCAGTGATCCCATTGATGTGTGTAAGAGTGGAAGAGGCAGCTCAGCGAGCAGCAATACTTGAGAGACTGTTCAGGCCAGGCAGGGGCAGTCTCAGACAGGTGGTTTAGGCTCAGGTAGTTTCCTCGGCATCCACAACCGTCAGGAGGAATTAGTAAGGGGAAAGCACCTTCTGGAGCTTCTTCATCATCTGAATAGCAAAATGGGGCAACATATCAAGAAATTCTTCAAGGAGGCTGTGGTAGAGGTAGGCAACAGGGTTTTCAACAGGGAGGTTTTCAGCAGGGCCGCGGCTACAGACCGCCGGTTCCAGAAGAATCATAGCAGAGTACGGCAGTGCAACCTACAACATATCCAACTTTTAGATGTTATACTTGTGGACAGCCAGGACATTTAGCAAGGAATTGCCTATATCCTCGAGCAGACTTATGGTAGAGGAACCCAGCAGCAGCAGCAGCCCTTTCAGCGGTCAGCAGAGCAGGGCAAGAGGTGCACCGTACCAAAGAGAGGACGACTTGGCGAGTGATGGCAGTTACTGCTCAGGCATTGCTTCCCCTTCATTTATTTTCCGAAGATTTTTTCTAGATAGCATGGTACTACTCTTCCCCTAGAGGAGAGATCTTGTGAGTTGGTAATGGAAATTCCTTCAGGAGGATATTTGTTGACTTCCTGCTTTTTAGAAGAGGTTCCGATAGTAATTCATGGGAATCAAATGCCTCGCAAGATTATATGCTTTAACATTGAAAGAATATGATGTAATTCTGGGGATGGATTGGTTAGAGGCTATGGGCATTGGTTGATTGTAGAAAGAAGAGAGTCAGATTTTGCAGACCCCGTGGTGAGTTTTGAATTTCAAGGTATGCCTTTTTACACTCCCAAGTTTATTATTTCTGCACTTAGAGCTAGAAAGTTAATTAATGCGGGATGTGTAGCGTACCTTGCTTCTGTTAGTCTAGTTGAATCTAGTAAGTCTGTAGATTCAGTGCCTGTGGTTAGAGAATTTGCAGATGTGTTTCCAGATGAATTGCCAGGGTTAGCTCCGCACAGAGAGGTAGACTTCACAGTTGAATTGCAACCAGGCAGTTTACCCATTTCTAAAGCACCGTATAGAATGGCCCCAGCAGAATTGAAAGAGTTGAAAAAGTAGTTGCAAGAGTTATTAGAAAAAGGTTTTATTAGGCCTAGTCAGTCACCATGGGAGCGCTAGTGTTATTTGTCAGAAAGAAAGATGGCAGTTTAAGAATGGTATAGATTACAGGCAGCTGAATAAAGTTAAAATTAAGAATAAGTATCCCTTTCTCGGATTGATGATTTGTTTGATCAACTGCATTCAGCCAAAGTATTTCCATGATAGATTTGAGATCAGAATATCATCAGTTGCGGATCAGAGAAGAATATATTGAGAAGACAGCTTTCCGACTATATATGGGCATTATGAGTTTGTTGTGATGCCTTTTGGATTGACAAATGCACCTGCAGCATTTATGAATTTGATGAACAATATTTCATCAATACTTGGATCAGTTTTATAGTGGTCTTTATTGATGATATATTGGTTTATTTCAGCATCAGCAGAAGATCATGCAGATCATTTGCAGATATTAAGAGATCATCAGTTATTGCTAAATTTAGTAAATGTGAGTTCTGGCTGAGGAAATTCAGTTTATGGGTCATGTGATATCAGGTGAAGGTATTGATGTGGATCGCCAAAGTTGAGGCAGTAATGAAGTGGAAGAGCCTAGGGCTGTGTTTGAGATTAGGAGTTTTTCTGGGTTTGGCAGGTTATTACATAAGATTTATCCAAGATTTCTCCAAGATAGCAGCACCGATGACAAGGTTGACAAGGAAAGGTGTTCCTTTTGCATGGTCACCAGAGTGCAGGCGCAGTTTTGCAGAGCTGAAGAAGAGGTTGACATCACCACCAGTTTTAGAGATTCCATCGGGTAGTGACGGATTTGTTCTGTTTACAGACGCATCTAAGAGAGGTTTGGGGTGCAGTTTTGATGCAGCATAGTAAAGTGGTTGCCTATGCCTCCAGGCAATTGAAGAAGCATGAGGAACACTCTCTACTCATGATTTAGAACTGGCAGCAATAGTTTTTGCATTAAAGATCTGGCGGCATTATTTGTATGGTGAAAGATTTGATTTTTTTGACTGATCATAAAAGCTTAAAATATATTTTCTCTCAAAAGATTTGAATTTAAGGTAGCGCCGATGGATGGAATTTTAAAGGATATGACTTTAATTTGGCATATCATCCAGGCAGAGCAAATGTGGTGGCAGATGCACTGAGCAGAAAAGCGGTTATGAATCAACTTATGATCAGAGAATGGAAACTTTATGAAGATGTGGCGGAGAATTCCTTCCATGTGCCAAGCAGTCAACGCAAAGCAATATTAGCAACTAGTGCAGTGGAGCCTTCTCTTTACTGGCAAATAGCAGAGGCACAGAAAGTAGATACCAATTTAGCAGATATTCTCAGAATGAATGAAGTAAATTTGAGGCATGATAATGTGGTCAGACAAAAAAAAACGATTGTATATCCCAGAAGATACAGAAATTAGACAGAAGGTTTTAGAAGAAGCTCATAGATCAAGGTACACCATTCCACCCATGTAGCACTAAATGTATCAAGATATGAAGAAGCATTTTTGGTGGCAAATATGAAGAGAGAAATTACAGAGTTTACAACAGATGTGCAGTATGTCAGCAAATAAAGCTGGGCATCAAAGCCGGAGGATTGTTGCAGCCATTACCTATTCCGTAGTGGAAGTGGGATGACATAGCAATGGATTTCATAGTTGGTTTGCCCAGTTCATCAGGTCATAATGCAATATGGGTTTTTGTGGATAGATTGACCAAGGTCTGCAGATTATACTAGTTAGCATGACATGGTCAGTTGATAGATTAGCTAAGCTGTATGTAGAAAGGATTGTACCTTTGCATGGAATACCATCACTATAGTTCAGATCGAGACCCTCGATTACTTCAGGCTTTGGAGGAGTTTTGCAAAGAGTAGTCGGCACAGAGCTAAGGTACAGTTCAGCATATCATCCACAAACAGATGGCAGACAGAAAGAACAATTCAGACTATTGAAGATATGTTGAGAGCTTGTTGTCTTGTGTGGGGAGGCATCTGGGAGCGTTATTTGGGTCTGGTTGAGTTTGCATATAACAACAGTTACCATTCAAGTATTGAAATGACACCTTATGAAGCCTTGTATGGCAAACCATACAGATCACCATTAATTGGCATGAAGTAGGAGAGAGGCAGGTTTTGGGCCCAGAAATGGTTCGTCAGTGTGCAAAACAGTAAGATTCATCCAAGAGAAGTGAAAACAGCCCAAAGTCGCCAGAAAGTTTATGCAGATGTTAGACGCAGACCATTACAATTTGAAGTGGTGTTTTATGTGTTTTTAAAGGTGTCTCCTACTAAAGGTGTATTAAGGTTCAGTAAGAAAGGCAAGTTGAGCCCGAGATATGTTGGCCGTTCAAATAAAAGAAAGATGGGTGAAGCAGCTATAAATTAGATTTCCAGTAGATTTTACTGATGCACATGATGTATTTCATGTTTCAATGTTATAAAATATATCAAAGATCCAACCCAAGTTGTCAGTTATCAAAGAGATGATTTGAAACCCGACATGTCAATGCGAGAATATCCAGTGCAAATTTCAGGCCACAGAACCCAAATCTCAGAAACAAAGAAATTGAATTGGTAAAGGTTAGATGGGAAAACAGGCAGGTGGTGAAGATACTTGGGAATTAGCGGAAGAAATAGAAAAGTGTATCCATATTTGTTTGAGTAAGTCTTTATTTCAATTTAGGTGATAGTACCATATGGATTGATTGAAATTTGATAGTTGGCTTCTGTTTTAAATTTCGAGGATGAAATTTCTTTTTAGGTGATAGTAATGTAACGTTACAACCTTCGGATCGTCCTTGTGTGGTTGTGGAGGTCAGTGTGTGGCCAATGTTGTGTGTGGCAGGTGTTTTCCGCAGGTTGAGAGGCTTTGTGGGCCAGAAGTTTAGGCCCAAAGTGCTCACTGGTTCACAGACTGTGAACGCGACAGTTAGTTGCTCGCGTTTAGAATGCGACAGCTCATGGCGTCGCGTTCATGACACCGCTGGTTTAGTGGACGTTTGCATGGCGCAGCGTGTCGCGCGCGTGGGAAAGCATGCTGGCGTCAACAGGCTTAAGGCGACAGCCTATGCGTCGCGTTTAGGTCATGACTTAGAAGGGCGCCGCGTTCTTAACTACACTGCGTTTTTAAGAAACCCTGGCAGAACAGAGCTCACGGAAGCTCTGCTAGTCCAGGGGGTTTTTGCTGTGGGAATTACGGGCGATTCGGCTTGTTAGTGGTCGGTTTGACGAGCTTCCACCGTGAGGACACTTAGTGGAGCGGGGGAAACGTCGTACGAACTTCGTTCTTCGCGAAAGTAGGGAGATTTCCAGTGGTTTGATCCGTGGATCGTTCGTGTGATGTGGATAATGTGTTTCCTGCTTTCTAAACCTTAGATAGCATGTGTAGGAACACATTAAAGCAGGAAAATGAAATGAAAACCGTAGGTTTCTAAGAGTTTGGGGTGATCCGGATGATGGATTTCGGATTAGGGTTTGCACCTGCTAAGGTGACGACCCTTGACGTCGCGACCAAGTCGCGACACCACGATACGTCGCATTCAGAAGGAGACCTATCGTGCCGTCGTGTCCAGTAGGCGACGCTACACCCTATCGCGACAGCAGCCGAAAGCTGTTATCCGAGAATGCATGTAAGTGTATGATTATCCGTTTAGCGTAATTGTGATATATGATGCTAGTAAGAGGTGCATTGGCACTCTCTCTACGCTCGGGAGCGTGTGGTGTGGTTTATATGGTGTTCACGTGGTTTACGTGGAGGTTTCACGTAGCTTGTGCGATGGTGCACATGTTTCTGTGTACGTGGCGTGTAGTTTGACTCCTTCCGTGATACCTCTTCAGTTGGGAGGTGAGTGCTCGGGGCTTGTCCGGTACTGGGTACCGATGAGGTCTTGTCGTCTTCCCTGGACACCCTCACTCCTATGCTGAGTAGTACGTCCGGCTGAGGGAAAGACGACAGTGGGACAGCGACTAGAGAGAGTTTGTTGTGTTGTCGCTTGTAGCGCGCTCGTAGTTGGGGGAGACGGACACCAGTAGACGTATCGTGCCCCAACTAGTCATGTTTTCCATTGCCTCACTTTAGGGAGCTCGGGCCAGAGTCCCTAAAGGTGCCAGGCATGGGCCTGCGAGGTGGCGTGACTTGCAGGTTGTGGTGGTTTAGTTAGACTCCACAGTTCTTTGTACTGTTTAGTGGAGCGGCAGCTGGACCTTACGTCAGTGGCTGCGAGACTGAGAGGTAGTTCTGTGTTGTTTGTTCGGGTCAGTAATTGGTGTCGCGAACCAGTTGACGTGGCCCGAGTGTGGCATTTCTCTACAGTAGCTCGTACACTGTTTGGTTTTGCTGTTTATTTATTATGCCGATTCCTGTTAAGCTGCAAATGGTAAGTGGTACTTACAGTTTTATATCCTGCTAGATAATATTATACATTGTTAGTGTAGCTTTCCTGCTTCGTTATCTGTGTTGGTTTGCTCAGTTTCTAGGGAGTTTCCCTACTGAGCCAGTGACTCGAGAGGCTCACCCTTATCTCCTACCAGGTGAGGGAGATCAGGAGATTTCGCGCTCGTCGTCCAGTGGATGGTCAGCACCACCAGCATGTAATTTTACTTTTCTGTTATTCACCTTGGGGTGTGCCCAGGTTCTGTTGTAGTTTGGTTACAGTTGTACTACAAATGTTATTTCATGTAAATATTTTGAGATTGGCAGATCTTATGAATATTTGAGCTGATTCCTTTGTATTTCTACGGACTCATGGTTTGATATCCCTTGCGAGGCTCCGGCTCGTTCGCGGGAGGCGGACTCGAGTTGTGAGGTCCAGAAATTTTATTCATTTATAATTGTGCATGTGCATTTGATTGTTGCAAGTATGGTAGGTGTGTTTAGTAGCGTGTATTGTAATTCTATATTCCTCATGAATAATATGCATGTATTTTTATGATATTAGGTGAGAATAGAAGCAATTAGCTAAATGACCATACTGTGTGTATTAAGCATCCCATGCATATAGTACTTAAGTAATGTTGTGCAAGTTTAATCTAATTACCAGTGTGCATGTGGTATCTATCTATTTCATGCATAATGTACATAAGTATGCTACACCGTGGTGTGTATACTATGTATATTATACGTCAAATCAGGTGTGTGTGCATGCAAGAACTATTTTGTGGAATAGATTATTCCTAGCTAACTTAATTCATATCACCTCCTAATGATTTCGAAGCCCTCGCAAATCTTGTCATTTTATTTTGTCGTGTGTTGAGTCACGCTTATGTAAAACATCATGTGCGCATAGGTAGATATCTACGTACATCTTTTTTTGGGGTACTTATGTATGTTTGTGTATGCCTAGGTATAATATTGGATGTTACATGGTGTAGTGGCGTATACATTATACTACATAGGTTCATGTACATCTATGTATGGATTAAGCATGGTTTCTGCATGATTTAAGTTTTGACCGAAGGCCAATCGGCGTCAACATGGAGGACGCCCATGAGGTGTCGGCGTCCATAGCGATGGACGCCAAGCCCTAAGTAGTCGTCCATATAGGTGGACGTTTAACTTCTCTGACGTGCATGCGCAGCAGACCCGAACTCCTGGGGGCAAGCAAGCCCAGCCATTGGGGAGATGTCCCCAACGTTATCAAGCCCTCACATCACCATTCTGCGTTATAGGGGAGGCCTCTCTCCTATAACCAACCACTCCTTGCAACCCCAAGAGCTCTCTTTGGCTCTTTGCAAAGAGAGAGAAAAACCCTAGCTTCTGGGAGAAAAACCTGGCTTTGCATGCCTTGATCCGGCGGATTGGAGCTTCATCCGGCCATCTACAGCAACCAGGAGCTAGCTGAAGCACAGAGGAAGGCTTCCCCGACTCCAACCTGCTGTGGAGATCGACCAAGAACCAGGAGGGGTGGTGTTTTGGAGGCTTCTTGGGACTGCCCAAGGAGAGCTTCAACAGCAACTTAGATCCCTTTGGAGGTTTTTAGAAAGGCAAGTAAACCTAGATCTTGATCCTATACATGTCCCCTTGAGTCTTAGTATTTTTATGGATTTTTCCTCGAGTCTGGAACCCCACATTCACCAAATCCCTGGAGCTCGGTCTGTGTTTTGCACAGACAGGACTCGATGTCATGGTCACTTGCCGCCAAGTTCTTCTATTAGCGGCCATCGATGTGGCCGTTAATCTTCTTTAAACGGCCAGACTATGCCGTTAAGTTCCTCAGGACAGAACAGTGATATGTTCTCTCCTCCGATATGATAAATTTCCGATGCGTTTCGCATGAGGATAGATTGTAAACCTATATATTATGTAATATGGTGAATGGAATGTGTTTGAGAGATTTTTATACTTTTCTGTGATTTATCTAAATTGTTAGAATTACGTGAAATGCATGTGAAATGAAGATCATGGGTATGGTAGCTTACTGTTTGCATGATCCATGTGTAATTAGACTTCCATAAAATTTCCAGATGATGTAAATGCATGTCAGTCCATGACCCGAAATTTTGGAATTTTCTCATGAATATGAAACTTGTTATAATTTTGTATTAGAAAATAGAGAGCATGCCTAGATTGTTTAAAACTTCGGAAAATTTGCATGTTGTGCAAAAGTTTTTGGGGAAAATTTCTGTAACATTATGAATGATAGGTACAGACCTGTGAATGGTCGAATCAAACATTCATGTTATGTTCCATGATAAATTGAATTATAATGGCATGAGATTGACTGTTTTAATTCTGTAAATCTAATATGATTCATAAAAATATGAAAATTTGCATGTGTGATCATAAACCTGAAATTAGTTTGTGGTTAAATTCTCATGTTATTTGGATAACTGTAGAGTGCTCTATGAAATTTCCTGCGAAAACGAGTGTTCAACGCATGCTAATATGAACATGGTTGATTTTGTATGTTTCAACCTGATTAGTGTGAGGTACTACTGAATGTTTGTTTTCTGTTACAGTAGTATCATGGTAGGGTTAACTGAGACATGTGAAAATTATGGATGTAACATATAAAATGATTCAACAGAATAAGTAAAACATGTGAACAATGTGTGAAAATGCGATAAAACGAATGTAATGTGTAATAATTAGGCCGAAATGACACTGCTACCCTAGGGGCCTCGAGAGCTGTACACAGAAAAGTCCCTATGGAAAGCTCTATGTGCGAAAAGTTTGTCCTAAAGGCATTAGGAAAATCTGGAGTGGACAAGTACCACTAGATAGGGTGGGAGAGGCTTCTCCCGGTCTGCACAGTTACCAAGATTCACCACTGTATTGCCTAGTGGTGGGTTATGTGATTATGAGTTTGTGTTATGTGTTATGCGTTGTGAAAAGAGTTATGAGAATGAGATATTTGTTAGTGTCCTCTACTGGTAGTTAGGACTATGTGTCATGGAAATTTGTTTAAGCAATGAAATATGAATAAAGTGTGAAATGATATGTGAATGAGGCACATGGTGAGTGCAAATGACATGATATGTGATAAGCGAAAACAAGAGTAAATGATATGATAGTTATGTGAAAGAAGATGTGAGGAAGAGTTAATGCAAATGAGAGTGTGCTTGCATGTGAGAACTAGTTTATTAGCATGCTATACTTTATGTTTTCCATATGTTATATCTCATTGAAATGTCATGCTTAGTATCATATCACGTAGATTACATTCGTCATGTAATGGTGTATGTGAGTAAACTTAGACAAGTATGTTATTTATGCAACGCCAATATGATCATGTAGGCTTGTCGAAGGGATGAGATAATATGTGAATAGTTATAGATCCATGTAATTGAATGTAATGCATATAAGAACAACAAGTAAAGTGTGATTATGTACATGATAAATGCATGAATAATATTTGGATTCTTGCTAGTTGAAATGCTCGCTTAGTATAAAGTTTCATACTTAAGTGCTTATGTTGTTAAATGGTTTTACCATGTTTTAACCTTCAATTCATGCTATAAAAATGTGAAGCTATGTGCATGTGATTTTATTATGTTAAAACAGCAATTAAATTGTTCAATTAGATACAAAAAGTGCATGTGAAGAGAAAGTAGTCATCATGCTAACTTGTTCTTTTCCCTTATGCTCAATTTTATGCTTTAGTGGTAGAGATATCTATGGAATGAAATAATGTGTGGACGAACCATGCTACATGTTAGGTGCATGAAATATGTACATGTGTATGATGTAATGCTCATGATTAGAATAGAAATATGATAGACTAAAGCATGCTCATGTGAATATAACGTATTGCTAGTTAAGAGTAAGGACCATGAGTACCTTCGTGAATTGATGATAGTGTGCATCTCTTAATGTTAATGCCTATTGTGAGTGTGACATGTTTAAGTTTAAGTCTTTGGTTTGCTGCTGAGTCTTTGGACTCACTCTTGCTTCGGCGTACAGGTTGACAGGCATCGTGCACTCGAAGGAAGCTTAGTGAAGATCGTCATTTAGAAGACTATTTTGTGGAGCTGCTACTAGTGTACTTTTCTTTTTGTCATAGCATGAAAAGAATTATTATATGGACAATATTTGGACAATGTAGTTCTTTTACCTTGTATTAATGTGGACATTGTCTTTCTAGTTCGCTATTTAGATTGTGGAATGTGTGTTGGTGATGGATTAAAGATGAGTTATTTATTTTATTCCGTTGTATTCTATTGCTATCCAGGTACATCAACCTATCGACTAGTGTCGGGTACATGTCCCACTGTGACGACGCCCTTAATACCGATGGGGATTGGTATAATCGTACCGGTATGAAGAGGGTCGTTACATGAGTTGGGCTCGTTATTCGGTTAACGGGTCTAAAACGGCGAGGACCGTCACACAGTTCCACAGCCCTCTATGGTAGCAGTGTCACTAACGGCACATATTTACACAATTCACATTAATCACATTGTTTACACATTTCTCATGCACCACATAACACAATTGCATTTACTTTTACATAATTACACTTGCTTAAGTTTCTCTAACTTGATGCTACTGTTCACAGTGCTAAATAACTCATACCACAGTCCAAATCATGTTGTTAATCATTGCATCATACAAGATTAAAATTAATATACTCAACAATGTCAATTTTCATTGCTAAATTAATAACTACACCTACTGTCATCAAAATAGAACGAAAATTTTATTACAGGTTCTTAACAACTAACATGTCACATGCTCAATTTTTCAAACTTTTCGGATCTGTAACATATTTATAACAATTAAATGGATTTCAGGCATTTTTATCTCTAAATTCACTTAAGTAGATTCCACAGTAAGACAGTCATATCTAATAGAGCCAACACTTGAAGACAGATACCATATGTTCATACAAAATTTATGAAACCCTAATTCATCATGGATCTAATTAATCGGGATTTATCAAGATCAAATCATGCTTAATATCCCTTTTCAGACATTCTATAAATAAAACTATGCACAGAAATCCAACGCCTCTATATGACATAACCTAATGACTGCACCTAAACAACATATAAAATTTACAGAATGCACGACATTCAGAAGTCCAGAAATATACCACATAGATTAAAAACATCAATCTGTCAAACCTGATGAACTTGGCGGCACAAGGGTTGCCGCCAACAGGGGTTACGACACACGTGTTGCCGTCAACTCAAGAACTTGACGGCACACATGTGGCCGTTAATCTCATGTCTGCAGAACACAAGGACAGGGGGTACAAAACAAGAGAATAGGGGTTCCAGAACACGATAAAAATTCCGTAAAAATCCTGAGACCTACAAGACATGGGTAGGGTTGATCCATAGGTTACTTGCCTTAAAAATTGTTGGATAGGATTATTTTTCTGAAGATGATCTCCTCGGCCAAGCCAAGAAGCGCCAAATCTCCTCCCGAACCGGCTTCTGTGTTGATGCTGATTGCACACCAGAGTCGGGGAAGCCTCACCAAAGTCCAAAGTATCTTCCAGTCGTTGTAGATCGCCGGAAGATGCACCACAACACCAGATCCAAGCCTCAAATGTTCAGGTTTTCGCACAGAGTTCTAGGGTTTTCTTTAAGACTCAAAAGACTTAATCAAGCCGAAAATGGTGTTTTATAAGCTAAGGAGGTGGGTTGTGCTTAAGGGTTGGAATCCTACATTGGAAGCCAGTTTCCAAATAGGAACAGAAGGAAACTCAGTCGTTTCCAGATTTGAAACCACACAAATTCTGGGGAAATAGACGTCTACATTGCTGTCGTTTACTGGAAATTGGCATCCATCAATCTGGACGTTGACTCCCTTATACGTCCACTCATGTTGATGTTAACATGCCTCTCGGCCAGAACACAAAATGCCCAAACATACATACACTATATACATATATACTGCAATATAATGTATATTTAAACATCATATGTACAATTAAAAAACAACATGTACATAAATAAACACATGTATAATATGTACACCATTATTCAACAATATATGTATAGAAATAAATATATATCATATACCAATACATATATTTCACATAGTATATACACAAGCATCTAACTACCATATGCCAAAGTTTAATAAAGAACAAAATTCAGGCCTTACAGAAGGGGATCAGAGGGGAGGGTGGGGGGCGAGACGGAGGTGGGCTCGTGGGGTACCCACGGTGTACTGTAATGTCTCTAGAGAAATCCAGATCGGCACGTACACCGGCACGTCAAACCTTGGTCATTTAAGACATAGTTCATACATGTCAACTGACAAGAGTGTAAAATATTATAGTCATTAATTTTGCTTGAAATTTGTAAGCATGTATATATGTAAAATTTGCTAAAATGTTATTCCATATAAAAGATGTGATTGAAGGTGAATTCTTGTGAAACGAAAAATGGCATCTTTTTTTTCTCTTTTTTTTTTTCCCCTTTTAAAGACTTTTTATATTGATCGATAAACTACTTTAAAGTATTTTCATTCATATATATATACACGATTCAATTTTGAATATTTCATCATATATATATACATGATTCAATTTCATTGCTAAATTAATAACTACACCTACTATCATCAAAATAGAACGAAACATTTGATTATAGGTCTTAACAGCTAACATGTCACATGTTCAATTTTTCAAATTTTTTCGGATCTGTAACATTTTATAACAACTAAATGGATTTCAGGCATTTTTATCTCTAAATTCACTTAAGCAGATTCCACAGTAAGACAGTCATAGCTAATAGAGCCAACACTTGAAGACAGATACCTATGTTCGTACAAAATTATGAAACCCTAATTCATCATGGATCTAATTAATCGGAATTTATCAAGATCAAATCATGCTTATATCCCATTTCAAATATTCTAATAAATAAAACTATGCACAGAAATCCAACGCCTCTATATGACATGACCTAATGCTGCACCTAACACATAAAAATTTACAGCATGCACAAACGTTCAGAAGTCCATAAATATACCACAGAGATTAAAAACATCAAATTGTTCAACCTGATGAACTTGGCGGCACAAGGGTTGCCGCCAACAGGGGTTAACGACACACGATGTTGCCGTCAACTCAAGAACTTGACGGCACACATGTGGCTGTTAATCTCTTGTCTGCAGAAACACAGACAGGGCGTACAAACACAAGAGAATAGGGGGTTCCAGAACACGATAAAAATTCCGTAAAAATCCTGAGACCTACAAGACATGGGTAGAGTTGATATCCATAGGTTACTTGCCTTAGAAAAATTGTTGGATAGGATTATTTTTCCGAAGATGCTCTCCTCGGCCAAGCCAAGAAGCGCCCAAATCTCCTCCCGAATCGGCTTCTGTGTTGATGCTGATTGCACACCAGAGTCGGGGAAGCCTCACCAAAGTCCAAAGTATCTTCCAGTCGTTGTAGATCGCCGGAAGATGCACCACAACACCAGATCCAAGCCTCAAAAGTTCAGGTTTTCGCACAGAGTTCTAGGATTTTCTTTAAGACCCAAAAGACTTAATCGAGCCGAAAAGGGTGTTTTATAAGCTAAGGAAGGTTGGGCTGCGCTTAAGGGTTGGAATCCTACCATTGGAAGCCAGTTTTCAAAATAGGACCAGAAGGAAACTCAGTTGTTTCCAATTTGAAACTGCACAAATTCTGGGGAAATAGACGTCCACATTGCTGCCGTTTACTGTGAATTGGTGTGTCCATCGATCTGGACGTCGACTCCCTATAAACGTCCACTCATGTTGACGTTAACATGCCTCTTGTCAGACACAGAAATGCCCAAATATACATACACTATATATATATATATATATATATATATATATATATATATACATGCAATATAATGTATAATTTACACCATATGTACAATTAATAAAACAACATGTACATAATAAACACATGTATACATATGTACACCATTATTCACATACAATATGTATAGAAATATATATATACATATATACACATACATATTCACATAGTATATACACAAGCATCTAACTACAATATGCCAAAGTTTAAATAAAGAACAAAATTTCAGGGCCTTACATAAGGGGATCAGAGGGGGAGGGTGGGGGGTGAGATGGAGGTGGGCTCGTGTGGGTACACCGGTGTACTGTAATGTCTCTAGAGAAATCCAGATCGACACGGTACACTGGCACGTCAAACCTTGGTCATTTAAAACATAGTTCATACATGTCAACTGACAAGAGTGTAAAATATATTATAGTCATTAATTTTGCTTGAAATTTTGTAAGCATTGTATATATGTAAAATTTGTTAAAATGTTATTCCATATAAAAGATTGTGATTGAAGGTGAATTCTTGTGAAACGAAAAATTGGCAATCTTTTTTTTTCTCTTTTTTTCTCCCCTTTAAAGACTTTTTATATTGATCGATAAACTACTTTAAAGTAATATTTCATTCATATATATATACACGATTCAATTTTGAATAGTTCAAGACAAAGTTGTTCTAAATTTAAAATTATACTATTAGACAAGGTTCGCCGTACCGCCCAGATCGACCGTACCGCATTCTCCGTGGGAAGGTACGGTACGGTACCGTACTGCTGAGATACGATGGAAAATGGCTTGTTTGGTTTGTTTTTTTAGTTTTGTGACTTGATGAATATTTAAAATGAGTAAACTTCAAAAGAAGACTCTCCATCCAAACTTAAATAGACTCTCAATCTCTCTCATGCATGTACTCACTCTCTAACTCAAGATTGTACTCTCTTTCTCTCTCTTAAACGCATCCTATGACTCTATAGGATAGGAAAAGACTATCACCACGTGAAGAGACCCATGGAGACTCTGCTCACCAAGTCCTATCGCCCCAAAGTCAGAGGATAAGTCATTCTCAACGTTGCACCATTTCTCTCTCCCCCTTCTCTCTCATATCCTCTAGAACTATCAGGGATATCACGCCTTCTACAGTCTGAAAAAGTGTTGATATGCTCACGAGGTTTTCATCAAATTGTTCTACTCTTCTTCAGCTTCGTCCTCAAAGTAGAATCACCTCAATTGATAGTCTGTGACCAAAGTTATAGCAGATTATTCTTCACATTCTCTCTCATATCATGATCTACATATATAAGATTATCATGCCTTACATATCTCAAACGAAGACATATCTCTTCTAGACTTTTTCTTGAAAGTTGTTCCCTACGACTTCCTCTACGAGCTCCAACTAGAATCACATCAAATGAAGATATGTGGCTAAATATATAGTGAATTATTCTTGACCTTCTCTCTCATATCGCGATCCAAACTAGCAATGAGTGCGACTTCTCTACAGCCTGAACGAGGGTGATCCAGTCTTTGGGCTCTTCATGAAAGTTGTTCATGATATGACCAATGTTGTAACGTCGCGTGCTTTTCGGATCCTTATGGATCATGTGTGTAATGGTTGTGATGGCCATTGTGAGGCCAGTGTGGTTGAACGTGTGGTGTGTGCAGGTTTGGAGCAGGTTTGGTCCTGAAATAAGATAGGACCTGCTGCAATTGATTAGGAGTGACGGCCAAGGTGTGGTCGTTGACTAGTTTGGCGTCCATCAAAGGTGACGCCAACCTTATGAACTTAACGGCAGGCTTTGTGGACGTCTAATGTGACGGTTCCTAAACGGCATTAGGGTTGACGCCAACCTGTGCGACTACAGAATATAGGTCTACCCGAGGACAGTTTCCTCAGCTCATTCTCCCTCTCCTTGCCCTGTTTCATGCCCCTTGCTTCCCCACTACTTCCAACAGTTGTAAAAGGTTAGTTGGAGGATCGTGGAACGTGAGGTGGTGACGAATCGGCCAAGGAAACGCCGGAGCGAGGTGTAATTGCCGTAGGAGCTCGCGGAGGGTTTGGTGCGAATCGGGAGAATTCAGGAGGTTTAAGTGCGTATTGAGGTAGGGAACGATCCCTTTAGTCTCTATAGGTTGTCATAGTGCAATTGGAAAGCATGAATTCGTATGTAATTGTGTTTTTGGGTAATGGTACTTCATGCGTGGTTAATGGGTGGTTTGATCAATTTTACAAAGGAAACATGTTGTTTCGAGTTAAATAGGATTCATGCATGTTAGAGGAAGTGATTCCTCATGTTTTTCTATTGGTTTTAGGGCTGGGAATACCTGAGGTATCAGCCCAGGGTTTCTGTGAAGTTGATGGCCGAAGATCTTAGCGTCAACATCGATTGACGCCAGGTTCTTCAGCTGGGAGCTTAACGGCCATATTCCTTGCCGTTTACATCCATTGACGGCAGTCGATATTGCCGCCAGCATGTTTTTATGAAAATGTTGTTATATCAGATATTTAACGATATCGAGCGGTGCAATGATAATTGTGGTGCACCTAGTGCTCGTGGTTTCTGAGACTAGCGTACTGGGTACGCAGTTGGCTGGTTCTTTACGTGTTTACGTGGTGTTCACGTGTAGTGAGCTACTAGTGCACGCGGTTTACGTGAGTCTTCACGTGGTTTGTATGACGTGCACGTGGTTTTGTGTACGTGGTAAGTAGTACGACGCCTACCGTGGTTACCTCTCCAGTTGGGTGCCCCAGGTTCTCTGTGAGCTAGGCTGTTAGCTTGGGGCTTTGTCCTGGTACTTGTGCTGTACCGTCGAGGTCTGTGTCGTCTGACCTGGACACTCTCACTCTTGTGTTTGAGTTGTACGTCGCGGCTGAGGGAAAGACGACAGTGGGACAGTGACTCTAGTGTTATTTTTAGTCACTTGTAGCGCGCTCGTAGTTGGGGGTACGGACACCAGTAGTCGACACTGGTCCCCAGCTAGTCCTTTCCAGTGCCTCACTCTAGAGGGCCCATGCCAGGGTCTCTAGAGGTGCCAGGTATGGGCCTGCGACGTGTGGTCCGCAGGTGGTGGTGTATTAGTTGGTCTCCACATTGCTTGACCTTTTCACGTGGTGGCAGCGCAGCTGGACCTTTCGTCCGGCTGTGAGACTGAGAGGTAGACCTGTGTTAGCTTGTCCGAGTTAGTCTCTGGTGTCGTGAACCAGTTCACGTGGCTCGTGTTTGGCAGTCTCTAGTTTAGCTCGTACACCGTACTGGTTTGCAGTTTAATTATTACAGTGTTTTTAATAGTCGGCAGACGGTGAGTACTTTTACAGCTTTCATATCCTGCTTAGCTATTCTATAAATTGTTGGTACTGTTTACTATTTTTGTACTAGTTTTTGGTTTGCTCGATTTTGGGGGAGTTCTCTACTGAGCCAGTGACTAGCGAGGCTCACCCCTAACCCCAGGTGAGATCGAGGAGGGCGTTTCTCGACCGTCGTCCAGTTCAGAGCCGCGTCGTAGCGGTGCAGGGTCAGTACCTATAGTTCCAGTTCGCCACCGCCAGGAGTGGAGGTGCCTTTTGTAGCACCCTTGCTACCACCGCCAGTGTTATTAGCAGAGGAACCAGTGATGCAGGTGGAGAAGTTTCTGAGATTGCAGCCGCTTACTTACTCAGGAGGGCGAATCCAGGTACAGCGGAACATTGGGTCCATGAGATTGAGAGGGTCTTTACGACCATGAGGTGTCCGGCAACAGATAAATTTGTGCTAGCTGCCTATCAGTTGCGAGGTTTTGCATTGGAATGGTGGCGATTGAAGATGCAGCCACCTTTGCAGGCAGGACAGAAGAGGCTATCACTTGGCCGGAGTTTCTTGATGTATTTAACGATACATTCTTTCCAATTCAAGTGCAGCAAGTGAAGAAGAGAGCAGTTTCGGACACTCCAGCAAGGTAACTCTTCAGTTTTAGAGTACCATATGAGGTTATGGCACTTAGCCGATATGCGCCTTATGTAGTATTAGATAATAATATGATGGTTGAGTATTTCATTAGAGGTTTGAGAGTAGAGTTGCAGGATGCAATAGTACCTCTCATGTGTAAAATAGTGGAAGAAGCAGGCTAGAGGGGAGCTACGTTGGAAAGGTCTATTCGGACTCGTCAGGTGGGCGAGTCAGGCTCAGGTAGTTTTCGGCTACCGCAGCACAGTCAGTGGGGGGGAGTAAGGGTAAAGCACCAGCAGGACCTTCTTCATCAGGCTTTGGTAAATGGGGCCAGAATTGAAGCAAGCATTTAAAGGTAAAGGAAGAGGATGGAGAGGTCGACAGCAATTTCAGCAAGGTCGTGGTAGGCCAGAGGTGGAAGAGTCGCAGCAGAGTACTGCCAGGCAGCCCATTATTCCACCAGGGTATAGATGTTATAACTGCAATCAGCTGGGGCATTTGATTCGTAATTGCCCCTATCCAAGAGAGTATGGGTATGGAAGAGGTGTGCAGCAGCAGCAACAGCCTCAGCAGAGTTTCAGCAGCCACAGGCAGGTGGTGGCAGAGGAGTACCGCAACAGCGGGAAGGGGCCGGGTTATGGCTATCACCTGAGCCCAGGCGGAGGCATCAAATAGGATTGCATGACTCATCCTTTAGAGGAAAAGTCTTGTGAGTTAGTAGTGGAAGTTCCCTCGGGTGAGTTCCTGCTCACTTCGAGTTATATAGATGAAGCTCCTGTTATGATTGAAGGGAAGGATGCCGGGTCGATTGTATGCCCTGCAGTTGACAGATTATGATATTATTCTGGGGTGGATTGGCTTGAGACTTATGGAGCAATGCTAGATTGCAGAAAGAAGATGATCAGGTTTTGTCATCCTAATGGTGCAGTATTTGAATATCAAAGTATGCCTTTTTATACCTCTAAGTTTCTAATTTCTGCAATTAGAGCTAGAAAGTGATAAATGCTGGATGTGTGGCTTATTTAGCCTCAGTAAGTTTGGTAGAAGCTAGTCAGTCAGTGGAAGCAGTTCCCGTGGTTAGAAATTTGCTGATGTTTTCCTGTAGATTTGACTGGTTTAGCTCCACATAGAGAGGTGGACTTTACCGTTGAGTTGCTGCCAGGTACCATGTCGATCTCTAAAGCTCCATATCGGATGGCACCAGCAGAACTTAAAGAATTGAAAAAGCATTAGAAGAGCTGTTGCAGAAAGGGTTCATTAGACCGAGTCATTCCCCGTGGGGAGCGCCGGTTATTTGTGAAAAAGAAAGATGGAAGTTTTCGTATGTGTATTGATTATAGAAAGTTGAATGATGTGACCATTAAGAATAAGTACCCGTTGCCGATGATAGATGATATGTTCGATCAGTTGCAATCAGCGAAAGTATTTTCTAAAATTGATTTAAGGTCCGGGTACCATCAGTTGAGAATTAAAGAGGAGGATATAGATAAAACAGCATTCAGAACCAGATATGGTCACTATGAATTTGTGGTTATGCCATTTGGGCTGACCAATGCTCCTACAGGTTTTATGGATCTGATGAATAGAATTTTTCATCCGTATTTGGACCAATTCATTGTGGTCTTTATAGATGATATTCTGATTTATTCAGCATCTAAAGAGGAGCATGCAGCTCATTTGAGGTTTACCCTGCAGTTGTTAAGAGATAATCAATTGTTTGCTAAATTCAATAAGTGTAAATTTTGGTTGAAAGAAATTCAATTTCTGGGTCATGTTATCTCAGCTAAAGGAGTGGCAGTGGACCCAAGTAAAGTGGAAGCAGTGATGAAATGGGAAGTGCCTAAGACAATTACTGAGATTAGAAGTTTTTTGGGATTGGCAGGTTATTATAGGTGCTTCATACAAGATTTTTCTAAGATTGCGGCACCTATGACCAAATTGACTAGGAAAAGTGTGCCTTTTGTGTGGTCCGGTGAATGTCAGAAAAGTTTTATGAAATAAAGAAGAGGCTTACAACAGCACCATATTGACATTACCGACAGGAAGTGGTGTTTTGTGGTATATACAGATGCTTTAAGGAGAGGACTTGGCGCAGTGCTTATGCACACGGCAAAGTGATAGCTTATGCGTCCAGGCAATTGAAGCCGGCAGAGGAGAATTACCCCACTCATGATTTGGAATTAGCAGCAGTTGTGTTTGCTTTGAAAATGTGGAGGCATTATTTGTGATGAGAGATTTGAGATCTTTACAGATCATAAAAGCTTGAAGTATATCTTCTCGCAGAAGGATTTAAATCTTCGTCAGCGCAGATGGATTGAATATTTAAAAGATTATGATTTCAGTTTGGCTTACCATCCGGGTAAGGCCAATGTTGTAGCAGATGCCTTGAGCAGAAAGGCATATATAAATCTGATGATGATTAAAGTGGAAGCTGTATGAAGAGATAGTGGAGAACTCCTTGTATGTGCCCAGTAGTCAGCGACGGGAGTACTAGCTGCTAGTGCTGTAGAACCGTCCTTGTATTGGCAGATTGTTGAGGCTCAGAGAGCAGATGTAAGTTAGCTGAGATTGTAAAAATGGAAGGAGTTACCATTGATGATAATTGTGTGATTAGGCTCAGAGGCAGGTTGTTTGTTCCAGCTGAAAGAGAGGTGAAGCAGCGAGTGTTGGAAGAGGCTCATAAATCCAGGTACACTATCCATCCGGGTAGTACTAAAATGTACCACGATTGAGGAAGCATTTCTGGTGGCCTCATAAAAAAAGAAATAGCAGAGTTTGTTGCAAGGTGTGCTATCTGTCAACAGATTAAAGCAGAACATCAGAAGCCTGGAGGTTATTGCAACCGTTGCCCATCCCACAGTGGAAATGAGATGATATTGCCATGGACTTTGTGGCAGGTTTACCAAGATCGGGTTCCGGGCATAATGGAATATGGGTATTTGTCGACAGATTAACTAAGGTATGCAGATTAGTGGCAGTAAGTATGTCTTGGACAGTGGATAGATTAGCAAAGGTTTATGTTGAAAGAATTGTTCCATTGCATGGTATTCCGAAGACTATTGTATCTGACAGAGATCTAAGATTTACTTCTGGTTTTTGGAGAAGTCTACAGAAAGTAATTGGTACTGAGCTGAGATATAGCTTCGCTTATCATCCTCAGACAGATGGTCAGACAGAGAGAACTATCCATACGATTGAAGATATGTTGCGGCTTGTTGTTTAGTTGGGAGGTAACTGGGAGCATCATTTGGGAATGGTTGAGTTTGCCTATAATAATAGTTATCATACCAGTCTTGGGATGGCACCATATGAAGCTTTATATGGAAGGCCATGTAGAACCCCATTGAACTGACATGAAGTGGGAGAAAGGCAATTAGTGGGTTCTGAATTGATTCAGCAAACCGCATAAGTTGTGAAGCTTATTAAGGAAAAATTACAGGCAGCTCAAAGTAGACAAAAGAGTTATGCAGATATCCGGAAATGACCACTTCAGTTTGAAGTGGGAGATTTTGTTTTCTTGAGAGTTTCCCCGAGTAAAGGTATTATGAGATTTGGCAAGACTGGAAAATTGAGTCCAAGGTATGTGGGATCTTTTCAAGTAATTGAAAGAATTGGGGAAACAACTTATAGGCTGGATTAGGGCTGTTCACTATTTAGTCCAAACCGAAAAACCGAATCGACCGGTTCGGTTCGGTTCGGTTTGGAGGACCTCACTGTTCAGTTCGGTTTCAGGCTGGGAAACCGAAATGAGCTGAATATATATATATATATATAATTAATTAATTAATTATTACATATAAACAGAAAACCGCGCGTAGCGCAGTGGTATGCGCTCTCTGGCGCGCGCGCCGCGTACTCTGCGCGCGTTGACGCGAGTTCTAGCCTCGCCAGTGCAAAGATCCGATTTTTTGCCATTTTCCTGGTTTTTATGCGCCCAGCGGCCAGTTTTGGCCAATTTCGGTTTGAACCGAACCGAACACCGAAGAGGTTCGGTTCGGTTCGATTTCCCCAAAAATTGGGGAAACCGAACCGAACCGAACCGTTGTACACCACTAGGCTGGATTTGCCAGCAGATTTTGCGGATGTCCATGATATATTTCATGTTTCTATGTTAAGAAAATGTATTGAAGATCCAGCTCAAATAATCAGTTATCAAGGTAGTGACCTGAGGCCGGATATGACCATGCCAGAGTATCCGGTGCAGATCACTGATCGAAAGATAAAGAAGTTGAGAAATAAAGAAATTGAATTAGTTAAAGTGAGATGGAAAAATAGGCTGGGTGGTGAGGATACCTGGGAGTTAGCCGAGGAGATGGCTAAAGGGTATCCCTATCTGTTTGAATAAGCTTTTGTATTTCTTTTTAGATGATAGTACTTGTAAAAGTGTGTATATTTAAGTTGTTTATGTTTGAGTTGAGTTATGAATTTCGAGGTCAAAATTTTATTTTTAGATGATAGTAATGTAACGTCGCGTGCTTTTCGGATCCTTATGGATCATGTGTGTAATGGTTGTGATGGCCATTGTGAGGCCAGTGTAGTTTGGACGTGTGGTGTGTGCAGGTTTGGAGCAGGTTTGGTCCTGAAATAAGATAGGACCTTCTGCAGTTGATTAGGAGTTGACGGCCAAGGTGTGGTCGTTGACTGGTTTGGCGTCCATCAAAGGTGACGCCAACCTTATGAACTTAACGGCAGGCTTTGTGGACGTCTAATGTGACGGTTCCCTAAACGGCATTAGGGTTGACGCCAACCTGTGCGACCTGCAGAATATAGGTCTACCCAAGGACAGTTTCCTCAGCTCATTCTCCCTCTCCCTTGCCCTGTTTTCATGCCCCTTGCTTCCCCACTACTTCCAACAATTGTAAAAGGTTAGTTGGTGGATCGTGGAACGTGAGGTGGTGACAAATCGGCTAAGGAAACGCCGGAGCGAGGTGTAATTGCCGTAGAAGCTCGCGGAGGGTTTGGTGCGATCGGGAGAATTTAGGAGGTTAAGTGCGTATTGAGGTAGGGAACGATCCCTTTAGTCCCTATAGGTTGTGATAGTGCAATTGGAAAGCATGAATTCATATGTTAATTGTGTTTTTGGGTAATGGTACTTCATGCGGGGTTAATGGGTGGTTTGATCAATTTTACAAAGAAACATGTTGTTTCGAGTTAACTAGGATTCATGCATGTTAGAGGAAGTGATTCCTCATGTTTTTCTATTGGTTTTAGGTTGGGAATACCTGAGGTATCAGCCCAGGGTTTCTGTGAAGTTGATGGCCGAAGATCTTAGCGTCAACATCGATTGACGCCAGGTTCTTCAGCTGGGAACTTAATGGCCATATACCTTGCCGTTTACATCCCATTGACGGCAGTCGATATTGCCACCAGCATGTTTTTATTGAAAATGTTGTTATATCAGATATTTAACGATATCGAGCGGTGCAATGATAATTGTGGTGCACCTAGTGCTCGTGGTTTCTGAGACTAGCGTACTGGGTACGCAGTTGGCTGGTTCTTTACGTGTTTACGTAGTGTTCACGTGTAGTGAGCTACTAGTGCACGCGGTTTACGTGAGTCTTCACGTGGTTTGTATGACGTGCACGTGGTTTTGTGTACGTGGCAAGTAGTACGACGCTTACCGTGGTTACCTCTCCAGTTGGGTGCCCCAGGTTCTCTGTGAGCCAGGCTGTTAGCTCGGGGCTTTGTCCCGGTACTTGTGCTGTATCGTCGAGGTCTGTGTCGTCTGACCTGGACACCCTCACTCTTGTGTTTGAGTTGTACGTCCGGCTGAGGGAAAGACAACAGTGGGACAGTGACTCTAGTGTTTGTTTTTAGTCACTTGTAACGCGCTCGTAGTTGGGGGTACGGACACCAGTAGTCGACACTGGTCCCCAGCTAGTCCTTTTCCAGTGCCTCACTCTAGAGGGCCCAGGCCAGGGTCTCTAGAGGTGCCAGGCATGGGCCTGGGACCGTGTGGTCCGCAGGTGGTGGTGTATTAGTTGGTCTCCACAGTTGCTTGACCTTTTCACGTGGAGCGGCAACTGGATCTTTCGTCCGTGGCTGCGAGACTGAGAGGTAGACCTGTGTTAGCTTGTCCTAGTCAGTCTCTGGTGTCGCGAACCAGTTCACGTGGCTCGTGTTTGACAGTCTCTAGTTTAGCTCGTACACCGTACTGGTTTGTCGTTTAATTATTACAGTTGTTTTTCATAGTCGACAGACGGTGAGTACTTTTATAGCTTTCATATCCTGCTTAGCTGTTCTATAAATTATTGGTACTATTTACTATTTTTGTACATGTGTTTTTGGTTTGCTCGATTTTGGGAGAGTTCCCTACTGAGCAGTGATTAGCAAGGCTCACCCCTACCCCCACAGGTGAGAGCGAGGAGGACGTTTCTCGACCGTCGTCCAGTTCAGAGCCGCATCGTAGCGGTGCAGGGTCTGTACCTCCAGCAGTGTAGCCTCAGTGGTGTAGTGTAGTAGCAGCAGTGTAGCAGTAATAGTGTAGTTAGTTGTTTACTTTCTTAGTTGTACCTCGGGGTATGCCACAGGCTCTTGTACTTTCCTTCAGTTTTGTGGAAATATGGTTATGTAAACTTGTGAATATATATATGAAATGGTGTGGTTTCCTTGTGTTACACGGTTTATGGTTTGGTATCCCTTGCGAGGCTTCGGCCCGCTCGCGGGAGGCGAACTCGGATCAAGTACGTTATTAGTTTAACGGGCTTGGTCGAAGTGTTCCGCCACAAATGTATTTCATCAGATCAACACTAATAATCCGAAAACAGAAACAAAACTGTAACATTTTAAAATTTATAGTAAAATATTAATATGATACTAAGAAATTAAAAGAGATAGTAAATTATACGTAAGACATGATCACTTATATAAAACATAAATATCTTTAATTTTAGAATATTTTATAATATTAATATAATTCTGGTACTATCTTTGATTGATTGCAATTCAATAGAACGACATTTGGTTCCAAAAATAAAGTCAAATTTAAAATTATCATAATTACTAAAAAATATATTGATTTTAAAAATATAAATATTAGGAATTAATGATGCATAGATGTTGAGATTTAGTCGACCTAATGATTTTTAGGATAATTTTTACTTGAAAAAAATTTAATTAAAAAAATTAAAATATAATTACTATAATTTGTATCATCTCTAATTAGCTTATGTTTGAAATTTTATCTCAATTAGACATCATTTAGACCCCTTAAGTACACAAAGGGTTTGCCGCGGTACGACGAACCCTCTATGCACTTCAACGGGACGACATTTGATTCCGAAAATAAAGTCAAATATGAAGTCATCATAATTACTAGAAAAATATATGATTCTAAAAATATAAATATCAATAATTATTGATGCATAAATATTGAGATTAAGTCGACCTAATAATTTTTTAGACAATTTTTATTTGACAAAAAATTAATTTTAAAAATTAAACTAAAATTACTATAATTTATATCATATCTTAATAGTCTATGTTTGAAATGTCATCTCAATTAGACACCGTTAGTCCCTTAGATGTCGAGATTAAGTCGATTTAATGATTTTTGAGACAATTTTTATTTGATGACAAATTAATTTAAAAAATTAAACTAAAATTACTATAACTTGTATCATCTCTTACTTAACTTATGTTTGAAATTTTATTTCAATTAGACATCATTTAGACCTCTTAAATACATCGAATGTAAGAGTGGAAGTTAAAAAAAAAAAACCGGCCTACCACGGACCGGATTGTACCGGTCTGTGGCATACCCGCGGCGTGCCGATGGGGCACGATCGGGTCACCCCACCCTAGCTCGGATTAGCCAGCCAGGGCACGATGCGGTTTGGCCAACCATGCTATTAGACTTATCCCACCCTCCTTTCGAGTCTAATTTTAAATGGATAACAAGAAAGAGCGGGTGGCATATATAGTAGAAAAAAAAAAGGAAAAGATCTTTTAACTTTAATCCACATCTTTCAGTCTCGCAATTGACTATTTAGTGTTAAAGGCAAGAAACTTAAGTTTTCTTAAAAGGGTTTGCCGCGGTACATAAAGGGTTTGTCGCGGTACGACGAACCATCTATACACTTTAACGGGACAACATTTGATTCCGAAAATAAAGTCAAATATGAAATCATCATAATTACTAGAAAAAATATTGATTCTAAAAATATAAATATCAATATTTGATGCATAAATATTGAGATTAAGTCGACCTAATAATTTTTTAGACAATTTTTATTTGACAAAAAATTAATTTTAAAAATTAAACTAAAAATACTATAATTTATATCATATCTAATTAGTGTATGTTTGAAATTTCATCTCAATTAGACACCGTGTTTAGTCCCTTAGATGTCGAGATTAAGTCGATTTAATAATTTTTGAGACAATTTTTATTTGATGACAAATTAATTAAAAAAATTAAACTAAAATTATTATAACTTGTATCATCTCTTACTTAACTCATGTTTGAAATTTTATTTTAATTAGATATCATTTAAACCTCTTAAATACATCGAATGTAAGAGTGGAAGTTTAAAAAAAAAATGGCCTGCCAAGGACCGGACTGTACCGGTCCGTGGCATACCCGCGGCGTGCCGATGGGGCACGGTCGGGTCACCCCACTCTGGCTCAGATTAGCCAACCAGGGCACGGTGCAGTTTGGTCTGTGCGGTTTGGCCAACCATGCTATTAGACTTATCCCACCCTCCTTCCGAGTCTAATTTTAAATGGATAACAAGAAAGAGCGGGTGGCATAGTAGCAAAAAAGGAAAGGAAAAGATCTTTTAACTTAATCCACATCTTTCAGTCTCGCAATTTGACTATTTAGTGTTAAAGGCAAGAAACTTAAATTTTCTTAAAAGTTAAAAGCAAATATTTTCAGAGTTTTTTGGAAAAAGTTTATAATTGTTTTTTTGAGATTTTTACAAATAAATTATTGTTAGAAGTGAAATTACAAACAAACTTTTTTTAAATACATTAGCAGACATATCCCTATCTAAAATCAATAGTAAGTAAACTATTTGTTGAAATGCATTAGTAGACATATTATTATCTAAAATTAAACAGTATAACTGTGTCTACTATTTGGTTTTAGATAGATATATCTGTTAATATATTTTGTGAGGACATTAGTTTTTACAAATTCACTTTTAACAATAGTTTATTAAAAATATTTGTTAATCCTTTAAAAACTTTATTTTTATTATGTTAAGACATCCGTGGCTGTTCGACCGGAGGTGGGATGCGATTGGCCACCTACCAGGCTGAAGCGGCGAACAGGTGAAGGCGTCAAGCAGCCGGCAGCACCACCATCGCCAGGAGGGAGGGAGCGAGGGAGCGAGGGCGCGAGGGTAGCATAAGCCATCACGTCATTCTTTGCCGCGCAACCTGCATGAAATGGAGTAAGCTCTGCTGCTGCCGCCGATGATGATGACGGTTGCGGTTCGCCGGTTCCTCTTTCTTTCCATCTTTCTGTGTTTTTGTTTGTTCTTTCCTTTCTCGTGTTCCCTCTCTCTCTCCCTCTCTCCGTTCTTCTTCTCTGGATCAGAGCTTCCTTCTCATTCTTCCACCTGCCCGCCCGACCGTTAGACTTGTCCCACCGCGGTTCGATTCCTTTGGTAACGAAAAATTGAGATCACAGTGAAGATATGGGCCAATTCCAGGGTATTGGAGATTTCCGAGAAAATATTTTCTGGAAAATGTTCTACGTTGATACTCCATGTTTGGAGATACGAAAGGCTGTTCTAAGGGACCTCCCTTGAATATCTCACCCCTCTGGCTACATTTCACGTGTTTACAGATTCATGTGGAATGGTATAATGCTTCTGTCTGGAAATTAATATATGTTTCTCTGATTTTAAAGATCAGAAATTTCTTCATCTGGTTGAGCCTAAAACTAAACAAGGTAATATGCTGATTTGTTTATCATTTCGGGACATTTTTACCTCCAGTTTTAGTTTCTGGTGTTTCTGTGGACCGAAGCAAGAAAACGGGTCGACATAATATCACAAAAAAAAATGCTGTAAAAGGAAGCCATTTGGGCTTTTACAGTGTCCTACGATGAAACACACAGGGCTTAATGTTTATGCATTACAAAACCTATTTTAGACACTTACTTATTCCTTGCTGTTGAATTTGCCTCACGTTACCCACGTAAATTTGAACTTCATGCAGCTTTATGGTGTTCTTTCGTTTCCCTTTTGGATCTTGCCTTATAATTGTATTGTTTATGTCTCTGTGTAATTTTTTCTTCTAAGTGTGTGGCTTAGTGGGAACCAGAATGTTAGGATGACCATATTAGGATTTGAATATGGTCCCTCCTGGTACTTTTCCAAGCCAGTTTTAAATTACAGGTTCATACAATTTTCTTAAATTTTGTCTTCCTCTGGTTCCCATGTTAATTTACTGCTCACATTAGGATTCTATCCCAAAATGTGTAGAACAAGTACCCTAAAGAAAGGAAGATAGTACAGTCATCAGCCATTTATGAGATTTGCAAGGATAGATCTTTGCTAGCGTGCCCATTCTGGAATTGAATATGGTCCCTCCGCTGTTTTCCCATGCGAGTTTTGAACTATGAGTTCATACAGTTTTACCAATTGTTTGTTTCTGTTGTTCTGGTGCTAATCTACTACTGGCATTAGGGTCTGGCCTCACAACTGCCCCAAAGAAAGAAAGATAATGCAGTCATGAGTCTTTTATCATAATTACATTTGAAAATTACAAGGATGGATTCATGAAGAAGCCAGGAACCTGAGTGTCCGAGTTGTAAGGATAAGATGTCCCTAAAAGAAGGAAAAGGAAGAACATTGCTTGCATGCGGGTTGTGAGAGAACGGTTATATCACTATTAATGGGTAATAGGTTCCACCTGCAGCAGTATTCCAATGTCCTAGATACATCATATTTTTTTCCCATTTTGAGTGCATTGACGTCCATGAATCTTTTTAAGCATGAGATCTGTACCTGCACGTTGACACTGGGTTTCTTTTGAAGCTATTTTATACCAACCACATTTGAGAAAATGTTTTAGTGGAATAACAGCAGCCATCAGTATGTTTGTAGTGGGGTTCTTTCTAGGACACCATAAACCTTCTCTACACCATGGTTTTGATTTTGTACAACTGCAATTTTTGCACTGAAATGTTTGTTGCCTGTGATTTAAATGACCATGTGAAATAGTCTTTTTGAGAATGTGAATCTTCCAGCTCTTTTTTTGGGTTGAAAAACTAGCCTATTACAATGTCCTTAGAAACTTCTTATAAACCTCCTGCTTCTTCTGAGAGATTTCAACCTCGTCCTCGTGTGCACAGAGAGCTAACCGCTAGGCCACTCCTTGGTGTACAATCTTCCAGATCTTTGATGCATGCAATATCATAAGAAAATGGTAGATCAATGGATAGGCATAAACATTTCAAATCTGCAACCAAATATAAATCTTTCTTGCAAGGATGCAAAATCTTAGACTATCTGCATCTTCTGCTTTTGCTTCCAGGATGTTTTCAGTGTAATATCCTGTGGGGAAAAGTTGATACCTTTGTGGTGTTTACATGGTCAAATGTCGGGAGTTCTGACTTCTGATAACCAAGGAAAAAAATACTCAAAGCAATTGAAATATACCTCTCATCTATGCATGAACAAAAAACAATATCATATACACCAAAACTCGTACAGTTTATGATCATTGTTTATCATCACACTAAACCCATGTTCCATCAATATAAGGTTGATCTAAGACATGAAATTCCTTGGTTGGTTGGCAGCTAAATGCAGACCACTATTTTTGTGCCATGATCTGACAATATTAGTTAAAAGCCTAACTTCATAAGGTCCCAAGTTAGTAGGAAGAGATAGTTGGCCCAGTCATTTTTTCCTTTTCAATATTGATAAATCCATGAGGTTGAAACCCGTGTGAACCCCGGTTTAGTATCCAGTCCACCCTGTGTGTTTTGTATAGTGGGAGTCTATACTATGACCTCACAATTTCTCATAAAGTGCCTATCCAACTCTTCCAACCCAAGAGGCAAGTTAGGCCAGTTTTGCCTGTCAAGTAAGACAATTTTAAAGATGGAAGTGAATATATGTTTATGCAATAAGATATGTGGAAGGTGTAATTTTTACTTCATCAATCATCATCTACCCTATTTTTTAGATGCACTGGCATCTTCCATTCTTTCATGAATCAATTATCATTTGCTTCTACTTGTAGGGATGACCCAGTTATACTTCCAGATCTCTTTCAGTTCCATAATCTAGTCATCCCTCTTTTTGTACATTGTTACATATACTGTTCTATGCAAAAGTATCATAGACTTGGCAGATTATAGGACGGTAACCCCTTCCCTAGCTACCAGCTGCCTCTATTGACAGTATTCTAGACACCAGCAATATAGTTTAACATAAAAGATTGCTTCCTTTTAATTAATTTCCTGTACCCATAAGATGGCCTGAAGTAGGTAGGACTGAAGTTGATTAAATCTGTAACCTAAATACAATCTGGTGGCTGATCCTTCATGCTACTTTGTGGATGATTTGGGGGGAGAGAAACAATTGTATCTTCTCCAAGGTTGCTAGAGATGCTGAGTCTCTTTTTGCTTCTATTTCTGTCAAAGTTAAGGAATGGGCGTCTATTGTATGTAATGTGAACCAATCCAACTCTAATCTTTTTGACTTGTTGGGGGGGGATAGAGAGAGTCTGTCCTTTTGTTGATGGACGGGTGTGTATAGGCGTGCTGCGCAGTTTTTTGGGCCTTTTGTTGAGCCTATACTTGTAAATACCTGTATCCTTTTCATTTATATACTAGTGGTAGTATCCACTTTTCAGGAGAAAAAAACTTAATACTCTTGACTTGTGGTAAACCCAAGGACCCCCCCCCCCCAAAAAAAAAAAAAAAGAAAACGAAGAAGAACACCTGGATCGATTTTGTAGATCATATTTTCTGGGCTTGCCATCTAGATCACTTCTTCTGTATTCTTTTAACCTAGTTCACTGAGTAATTAGTAGCAACTGCACGTTACTGTATATACTAACTCTAGATCAATAAAACATGCTTGTAATTGAAATAGTGAAAGTATTTAAGATTTTTTATGATTGATGCCTCGAGGGACATAGCTTAGCCAATGGAAATGAGGTACAAGATGGTGAAGTACAAGGTGGTACATGCACGTTAGATTAGCATTGTGGACTTGATAGTTCAGTTGTTAGATGCGAAGTCACAAACTTTTGCATTGGGTTTAATATACAATTGTCCATGTCATCAATCAGAAGAAGAGAAACACTTTTTACCCGCTCGACAGATAAAAAGTTTGCCTGACCAAAGCATCTGATTGGTTGGCGCCCGGGCCCCACATGCCAGCAGGGCGCTGGCCCGGCGTCCAACCAATCAGGTGTTGTGAAAAGTGTCTCTCAGAAGAATCATAAGCTATTTTTTGCATGATTCTGTACAGTCTCAGAGTATTATGGGATGGTGTTTGACACCATCTAAAAGCAGCTCTGGACTTTTGCAATGTTCAAACCAATTTTATGTGGCAGTTAAACGTGGGTAGGCACTTGAATATCTGGGTCCCTTAACTTTCTGTCGGGAATCTTTCTTATTCCTTGTCTTCTGCAGATAAACTTGAATTTTAATATACCACTCAATGTGGTGTTGTTTTTTTTTTTTTAAGTGGGTAGTACCATGATTGTATTAGAATGGAGGAAGAATGTACAAGTATAGGAGTATCAACAAAAAAAACCCCAAAAAGACCAATCTCCCAGTACCCCTATACAAGCAATACACCCCAAGAAGGATCCCTGCCCCCCCCCCCCCCCCCCCCAAAAAAAAAAAAAAAAACACATTACAAGCTTGTCCCCCACATACAAAAGGAGCTCACCGAAGCAAAAATCTAATTGCCCAAAGAGAGGAGAATGGAGGAGTTTAGCTCCCCCACATTACAAAGATGTCTACCCTAAAACACTACCCTCTTACATATGAAAGAAGACGTCCGCTCCTCTGACCTCGATTCCCTTTTGAATATTCTTCTATTCTTTCATTCCAAATGGTCCCAAGGGTGGCATGAAGGACTAGCCAGCACAAAATGGAATCTCCTTTAAGCACCTTTCCTTCTCCACTTAAGAAGAAGCTGAAAGACCCCTTGAAGCAGATCCAAAGTCTGCCGAAAAGATCGGCCAATCCTAGTTCAAATGTCCTGGGCAAAAGGGCAGGAAATGAATAAGTGGTCCACATCCTCTTCCTCCCTTTGCAAAGGCAGCAAGTCGTGGAGATGTCCGGAATGAAAGAAGCTAATCTCACACGCGTCCGCAGGCGGCCATGAGAAATTCTCCAAATGAGCACCTTTACCTTGAGGGAACTATTGATATTCCATGCATATGGGGCGGCAAATGTCGTAAACCTCCATCTGAAATAAAATAATAAGTTGATCTGACTGAAAACTACCCAGAAGAGTCACATCTCCACCTCCAAGAGTCCAATGTGGAAGTGCCCACCTTGACTTAAAGCAGCGAACTAAGAAGGGACTGAAGCTGATCCATCTCATCCGTAGTGAAGTCTCTCATGAAGATAGAGGCCCAAATACCCCCGATAGTTGCACATCCAAACACTGAGCCACCAAGCATCCAGTGCCTCGATGACGGCAAACAGGCGAGGAAACTCCTCAGCAAGTGTAAAATCGCCCAACCACCTATCATGCCATAAGGAGCATTTCAATCCATTCCCTAGGTTACATCACATGTTAACTCTAATGACATCAACACACTGAAGGATGCCTCTCTATATAGGGGAAATAGTGTGCAGATGTGGTGGAACAAAGTCCCACACCCTGGCTGAAGTACAATATTTTTGAGTAATCAGCTGAACTTCCGTCCCAAACCTCCAAAACCATTGACAAAGCAACGCCAAATTGAAATCTCTTATGTTCCTTATGCCCACACCCCCTGCCTCCTTTCTTTTACACACTCTACCCCAAGAGATATCATTCCAACCTCTTCTATTTTCCGTGCAACCATTCCAAAAAAAACTAGCCTGGATGGCTTCCAACCTCTTGGCCACAGTCTTGGGAATTCTGAAGATGGAAAGGAAGTAAGTTGGCAAACTATCCAACACTAACTTGCACAAAATCAAACGGCCCCCATACAATAACAACCTGGCCTTCCATCCTGCCAACCTGGACTCAATGTGGTGTTGTTAATAGATCATTGTTTTGATTTATCTAATGACTTTTCCTTTTCATGTGCATTGAAGAGTTTATGTATATGAAGATTTTATGTGAACAGAACCACACAGCCTGAGGAGTGGTTTTGCTTGATATGCATTGGTTCTGTGTGAGCTTTTTTGAGTTGAAAGCCTATGGACTGCCTATTTCTTGCCAACACCACTTGGTTGCAATTTTCATAGTTTTTTTCACTTGGAGCTTTGTCATACTTTTGACTTCATTATCTCATAATAGATCTTCAACTATTTGAGAATATGTGATCTAACTGCAAATAAAATTACATGTATTTCCAGCAGGGAGTTTGCTGCTGGAGATTTGATTCCTGGATTGCCAGATGATTTGGCACTTATATGCTTAGCAAGGATATCATATGGATATCATGGGATCCTAGAATGCGTTTCGAGGAGATGGAGAGACACATTTAGAAGCAAGGAATATTCATTTTTAAAATGTAAGGAAGGTTGGTGTGGCAATTGGTTGTTTGTTTTGACAGAGCAGCAGCCTGACCTGCAATGGAATGCTTATGATCCTGATGCCAACAAATGGCATCCTCTACCTATGATGCCCATGATCAACTGTGAAAGCATCCACCGTGGCTTTTCATGTGTCACTCTATGCAAGAAACTTCTGGTGCTGGGAGGATATTATTTATCACTAACAAAAGAAGGTTCTCCAGATCCCTACAAGCCTACAGTGGCAACAGATGATGTGATGTGTTTTGATCCATTTGAGAAGAAATGGAGTAGGGTTAGGGGAATGCGAACACCACGGTATGACTTTGCATGTGCTGTCATATGTGGAAAGGTTTTTGTTGCTGGAGGATCTGACTCAAGTGTCCAAGGACTTGCTATGGCTGAAGTTTATGATGTGTTGGAGGACAAGTATGTTTAATTGTAACAACTTATCATGTTTATTGCTCCTTCTGAGAAACTCTTGTTATTCCATGGAAGCAGCTTCAAAATCTCTTGCTTAACTGAAATCAGAATCTAACTTATCACAGAGATGAATCTGATTCACTCTTTCAGATCTAACTCTATATAAAAAGTAAAAACTTATCAGATTTTGGTTATGTTTAGTTCCCCTGTTCCACTCCTAGTTCTACTCGTACAGTTTTCTGACATCTTGTTCCATTGTAAAAATATGCATCTCCTTTGGTTAACTTTCAACTTTTAGGGCTCACTTTTCATTTCCATTGTAATATTATATGTTTCCCACATTTGCTGGAAATTGGTATGTTGACATGCCATTATGCCACTGAGTGAATGGCTAATTGTTTTGTAAAAAAAGGTTGAGGAGAAAGAAACCATTGCTTGCCAGGTGCTTAATATCTTTAAGCCTTTTTATCCTATGCTGTTAATACTTTTCTCGTCTTCAATTCTCAAAGATTTTGGTGGTTCTTATTTGAAACTGTCATTGCAAATTGCAGGTGGGAAGATTTGCCTCCGATGCCAGTCCCACTTGTGTGTTGTTTCAGCATCTCCTATGACGGCAGATTCCATGTCATTGGCAGAAATGCCAACCAGCTCCGATATTTCATCTTTGACCCATCAGATCGGAGTTGGAAAGCTGTGGCAGATTTGTGGCAACTCTACAGGCTGGCACGGAACACTACAGCAGTGCTTGGTGGTCGTATCTATGCCATTCTGGAAGAAGGATTGAAAATGCTCAAGATGTCAGATGCAGAACCAAGTAACTGGTCTACCCTAGATGCACCTCCTTTTGTAGAGCTACCAGGCCACAGCCGGAAACTGCAACCTTCTGAGTACGGTTTTATTGGACTCAAGGGGAAGTTATATCTTGTTGGAGGGAAAGCTGTGAAGTATGATTCTGTGGCACATGTTTTCAACATTGTGAAGTTCAACTGTACTAGATACTGTGATCCTACAGGCTTGCGAGTGGAATGGAGGGAAGCCAGGCCCATGTTCCGATCGTGTGGTACTATTATAGGTTGTGCCTCCCTGGAGGAATGAGATAAAGTGTGCAGTGTCCTTGATGCCAATTTTAGCCGTGGGATCTAGTTAAAAGGCTTCTACTCCACCCCATTTATTCAGGTGGCAATGTTGGAATGGAAAATTGATGCCAACAAGTTCAATGTGGGAGAAGGGCGGACTTGTTTCATCAAATTAAGTTCTTGTTCATGCATCCCAGTGGATCGGTTTGGCTAAATCCACTCTTTCCACGGTGTCGTGGGTTCACGACAAAACATTTGTTCCCTTTTAACTCTCATCCTACTTTGCATTGCTTGTTTCATGTGTATGACACTATGACGTTCCCTTTTTATCGTGAATATATAAAGGGGTAATTTATGTCATTACCCTTGCAATCTTGCATATTCTACTTTCTGCCATGTATTCTTCATATTTTCATAGGTACCCCTATAATAAGCAATTATGCTTCATCTGTACCCAGCAGGGGCTCACACCAACAAGGTTAACAGAATATGCCGGAGCCAAACGGGTCTCCACTGAAAAAGATGGGAGAGACGAACGTCGGTGCAGACAGAAGTATGCAAGACCAGAATAGAATCAGGGGGGCCCGTTGAAGAACCCGGGAGAACCCTCCGATGCCTAAGTCAGTAGGAGACTTGAGAGGCTTGAGAAAGGAAGGTTCAGTGTTGTGTATCGCTTGAGGGCGAGTGTGAGTCTTTGAGACCACGTACCTCTGTATGGAGGTTATCTGAGCCTGTTTATAGGCGAGGGTCTTGAGAGAGGGGGGCGGAACGTCCCTTCCTGACGTCGGAAAGGACGCGCCGGTTGGCGCCCTTGGCGGGGAGTTATGCGTTGAGGCGCCTGTTGAGGGGCTCTGCAGTTATTGCTCTCTTGAACGTGGGGCTCGTGCGGTGCTGCTGCAGTAACCGCTGCTAAGCGATGAGGAGTTTCTCTACTCTCCCTGGTCGGGAGGTACTGAACCGACAGCCTGCTCGGCAGTTGGACCGGCTATTCGATGTCTGGTGCCTGGAGGCGTAGCTTGTGCAGATAAGGTCACATCATGCTTCGAATAGGGTCTGCTCGGTGAGTTAAACCGAACAGGCTGGGGGGCATCCGGAGATCACCCTTGGAGACCTGGAGGTCGTCGGGCGCGAAGACTGCGCGGTGTCCAGTGCTCGGGTGCCTTGGCGATTGCGGGCTCGAGCAGGAGTCGCCTGATCTGCTCGGTAAGGATACATCCTGTTCGAGCAGTCTTGCGCGATGTTCGGAAACTGCCGCTGGGACCCTTGGGGGTTTAGTAGCTGAAGCGTGTTCGACAGCCGATTGGCTGGAGCCGAGGACACGTGGCGCGAGGGCCATAGCCGTTGTGCCTTATTGGGTCATGATGGGCCTATGGGTCTAGGAGGCTAAAAATAGCCTCTACAATATATATATGGTGATATAGAAGATTCTAACGGTATACAAGTTATTATTTTAGTTACATGAGAAGATAAAAAGGAAAAAAATGTTAGATTGGTCTTTTTTAGTCGATCTATTGAAAACAAGTTAAAGCATCGTTTGTTAACAAGTTTGGAAAGATTTTGATATATAAAATATCTGATAAAATTCTAATTGTTATCAAATATATTGCATGACTTGATTTCCGTGTCATTGTTGATTTTACAGTACGGAGAGAGATAGAGAGAAGCATATCTTCTCTCTCTTGACGAAAAAGTAGGTGAAAACTTATTTTTGTCGGCAACGATAATTTTTTTTTATCTTTTTGTATTTGTGTGCCGTTTGTGAGCACAGACGACGAGATGTCTCATCGCCCACATCGTAAAACATGTCGGAGATGAGGCCGAAAGCGGTAAATTTCCCACGTCATTCGTGAAATCGGCTTTTACTGATTTTATTTTTGAAAATCGTCACCAAACGATGCCTAAGTAAATGATAGATGGCATCAAAGCAGCATGGGTATATCTGATGAAATAAAATGTATTGTGAGGGTAAGAGTGAAAATTTTGAAGAACATAAGGTATAGAAAGTGGAATTCACTTGATTTCAAGGGTGTACATATATAGTTATCCCCATATAAAATTGGGCTGAACCGGACCGATGGGAGAGGCCGAAGGGTAGGGGCTCCGAGCTTTCGAGTCCCAAACACTGTTGGGCAGCAAAGAGGAGAGGCCAAACTGGGAGGAAAGCCCGACTGCGCAACAAGATTTAGGGATTTAAGGTTATTTTGGGTCAATCGATTTGACTGAGTGTTGTAGGAAGAAAAAATTGAACTGAATCATTTATCATTAAACCGATTTGATTCGATTTATTGACTCAAAATTTGAACCGAATCGAATCGATCGATTTCTCGAGTTGGACCTAGAAATGAACAATCCTCGGCGTGGGAGAGAGAGTTTAGCCTCTTTCTCGTCGAAGATACAAGTACTGGGTACGGCCCTGCCCCACAACTTGTGCGATCCGTTGCATCGCCATTCAATGAATCGCATCCCACGCGCGGGGGTGCTATGCACGCACCGTTTTTTTTTTCAAACATTTTCTGATACAACGGCAGGATGCTATGGTTCGGTAGTGCCACACCACCGTACCATAACATTGTTATATATATTGTAAGTTACATCTCATTTACAATATAAATATTTCGTTTTCAACAGTAAGATATACTTTTTAGGGACCCGAATATTTATGCCAACATGTTCCTCCTCTCTGTTTACGGACAAACAACCTACGTATCGGTATCTGTTACCGCTCTGAGCGAGGTGTTTACGGACAAGCACCGCCACCCTTTCTATCGCTGTTTTTGTTTTGTTTTCTGTCACGTGTGTTGTTTGCGGTTGTTTTCGCTGTGTAATCTTGTTTCTGTTGTAATAGATCGATGGCAGGAGCCCTAGGGGTCCTCCCACTTTCCAAAAAAAACAATTGTTCCAGAATATTGGAGCGCAAACGTCTTGTTGCACTTTGGAGCACAGCTACCGACTGCTTCGCCTTCTTCAATGGCTTTGCTAGTCGTGCAGAACACAGAGTGACCAGTTGGTGGGGCCTGACGACCGACTACAGTCTGGATAAGCAATGCCTACACGGATCAATGATCAATAATTATAATTGCAAACTTTATTTTCTTTTCTTTAAGAATATCTCTCTCTTACAAAACGCAACACGAGGAGAACAAGAAAGCTTACCCCCAGACGAACCGCTTAACAAGCATATAATTCAAGAGAAAGATTTTGTGCACTTTCAAAAATACACAAAATGTAATCTACATAAACAACTAACCCATGTGGCACCATCCACATAGATTGGTAGTTCATGTGACACCTAAAAAAATGCTGCCACATGGATTAGTGCCACATGGGTTAGTTGCCATGTGAATTGCACTTGTGCACTTTTGAAAGTGCACAAGTCTTCTCTATAATCCAAACAGAACCGCACGAGTGCAGGGAGGAAAAAGGAAATGGGTCCGATGGAACTGTAAAGAACATTTATTTTTAGTTTGGAAAACTAATCTAATACATTACCTTTTTACAAATACTTTATAAACCTACTCTTTGCTCTGTGAGATTTGAACCCCCTGACCTTTCCTGGTGCAAATAAAGAGCTAACCATTAGGCCACTCCTTGTGTGTAGCACAAGGTATACATAGCGGCTGACAAGGACTTCATACACAAACCATCAATCAGCGGGAAGAGCATCCAGATCTTCCTTTTATAAACTGTAACAGCTGAAGCGCTTTACTTTGAATTCCCCACTCCCCTTTACATGGATTGTAAGACACAAACTCCGCTCCCCGTTCCTCGGCCTTCCTGATCAACATCTCCTCCAACTCGTCAACTTTGGGTCCTTCGGTCGTGTACTGCCGCCCCGTAGTGTTACCACAGCGGGGTTTGTTGTGTCCCTCACCTGCTGACAGAGTGACAGGAGGCTTCTTGCTGTCATCCATGTGTACAACCACCTCCCGGTGCTTGGACTGAACAATAGAGTCCCAAGGTCGAGCCTCCTCACATCTGTCTCGCCGTCGCTACCGTGTCCACGCCTGCCGACCACAAAGCCCCTGACATGGCAACAGAGCCCTTCATGGCAAAAAAAAAAAGTTGCCACCTCCTCGATTCGTGGATCTGTATAATATTCAGGATGCGACTGCCTTGGTATGAGTGCAACAGCCACCGTGCGCGCATGGTGCTTGGGTCCTGCTCGGGGCAAGGTCGCCAGGAAGATCTTGTTTTTGCATGGGCCTGGGGAGTGTAGGAGCAGTATTTTGCTCCCTGCTTAAGCCATTCGCACCGTGAGGCTCTGTCACATACAAAGCCACATAGTTTAAGCAGAATCACAAATTTTTTGTGCACAAACGAGGAAATGGCACTAAATAGGCAAGTGACTAATTTTTAGCTTCGGCAACTAGCTGTAAAGAGGATTCATAATCAACTGGAACCAAGAGGCACTAAATAGGCAAGCGACTATTTTCTAGTGTCGGACCAGCGGATAACAAAGTGGATTTAAACAAACAACATTCTATGTCAATATGAAGAATGGTCAAGGAAAACATCAGCATCATATCTGAAAAGCTGATTACTCAGCATTTCACATTTATGATGCCAAATATTGTTCTCAAGCAGAACACAGGGCTACCTTACCTAAAAAGGGCAGAGATGAAAAGATCTCGAAGACAAGATATTTCGTAATATTATATAGGACAAATTAATTAGGAGTCTCTATCAGATGTTTGATTTATTTTCTAACCCCTGATAAAATTGTAAATCATTACAGTAAGTGTTATCCATGTTATAGTATACGTTAAATCTTGTTTAAACAATGAACATCTCTATTACAGTCAAAGACTCCTAATTAACTAGTCAAATAAACGCGCTCGCGCGCGGTATGGTATAGTTGATGATATAGTATATTTTATTTTCTATACAATTTTTATCGATATGTGTATTTTATAAATTATTGTGACTATTTTATTATGTAAGGCCATATTATATAATTATGATTAAAGAAATCATATATTAAATTATATGATTACATTGTTAACAATTATGAATTTCATTAGAACAAAACATATTACGTATTTTTCTTAAAGTTATATTATTATATTATTTAACTATTCGCATATAACAGGATTACATTATTTTTAGAATATTTCATTCCTTAGTACAATTTATTTTCACAAATTTAGATCATCTATATCCACTAAACATGTACATATTATCCGTCCAACTATGATGTAACAAAAAATATATCTTCTCCTTTTTCATCTTGGACAACAATAGACAAACCCCTTATGACATTCTAATTTTTTATGCTCCTCTTCACTTAACATCTTTTTATTTTATGTATTTTTTTGTTGATCAAAAATAAACTTTCTTCCAACCTATAAATGTCGAATAGAAAGATCTTTCGCTCGAAAATACATGTAGATTGATATACATGAGATTTTTTGCTCTTAGTGTAGACAGAGTAACTGTGCACATTCATCACTACGAAAAAAATACAATAAATAAGAGTTGTAAATTTTTAAATGAATAATAAATTTAAAACAGAAATAATATATTAAAAAAATTTTAAAATAAGATCACACACATGAAATATTACTTTAATAAAAATTTCCCTTGTAAATTTTTAAATATCACTATTGTTGTGAAAAAAAAATGCCACCTACAAAATACTACCCAATTTTCATCATGATGCCTACGTTGTACTACCCCCACTCTCTTCTGTCAACCTTTAATTGTCAAGTCCCAACACCATATCTCTCTGACAGCCCTCACTTCTCCAACCACTCTCCCTTGTGATGCGATTGCAGAAGAAACCGTACCCATCCACCTCATTTCTTTGATGGCAGCTTCCACCATCTTTCTTCCCTTCTTCTTATTTCTTCTTCTTCTTTCTTTTTCTCTGTTCTCTGCCTGTCTCCGATCCGCATGAAGCAGCAGCACCGGCACGAAGCGCGCCTGCACCAGCCAGCCTGCGCACACACTGCGCTGCCTGCCCGAGCGCCCGACCGCGCACGCACCTGTCGCCACCGCCCGACTGCCCCTACAGCGGCCACGTCTGCCGGCGCCAGCATCACCGCGCGCGCCTGCCTGCTGCCTCCTGCTCTCTCTAGATTCTTCTATCCTACCTGGCTCAAGATGCCCCCATGACCCCAAGCCCACCACTCCCCGCCGCCCATCTCCGCACCGCCACCTCCTGTGCGCCGACAACGGAACCAACATCAAAGCGGCCATGAACAAGGCGTAGAGGGGCGAGTTAATATATATGTTTATATATACGTTAACAGTTTGGACCATTGAAGGCATCAAATCCTGCATCAGAAGAGCTTTGTACCAGCAAAATGAGGGTGGCGCAAAACCGTCTTCTCCCTCCTCCTCCTCCCCACAATTTCCCCCCTCAGCCAGCCCAGCCTCTGCGTCTTTTTTGGTGTTTGGATTTCGGGTAGGAACAACGTGAACATCATAGCTGTCTGTTGGCGATAAGAACCCCATAGATTTCAATGGAAAGTTGGAAACATTCTCTCTTTCTCTCTCTTCTCTTCCTCTCACATACAGCGTGGGTGAGAAGATTTCAATTATATACGTTTATGTGTACCTTGCACATTGACAGGAACTCCAAGTCGGTTTCCTCGTCGCCGATTCCCAAGTCTGGCGAGCTTCCCGCCGAAGAGCTTCCACCATGAACTTCCCCAACTGCACCCCCGGCCTCTTGACAAACCCAGTCGCTCGGCCGGACTTGCCCAGCAGCACCGACCGCGCCACCATCTCATCGCCTCGAACCTGCCCAGCCGCGCACATCCCTGAAAGCACCGGACCATATGTCCGCGTGCATGAGGCCATGCATCCGCAGCCACTCGCCCGCACGACTCCGCCCGCCCGCGCGACCCCGCAGCCGTGTTCGCCGGTGGTCTGACGGGAGATGGCCACAGCTGTGCACAGGTATGAGCATTCACTCATCTGCACTCACCGTATCTGAAGAACCCGCCCCTGGTTATCCTAACATTTTCCCCTTGGCACGAAGTTAAACTGCACCCCTTGTTGCCCCCCTCTTCCGATCCCCACTGTCTTAGTCCTCGCTACTGAATTTTACGTGTTGTTCCTCACAATTTTTTTTCATAATTATGCTAAAATAAAGATTAAATAATGTAATACATTGTCGAATGAATTACCTGTGATTGGGTAATTTCTCAGCTCCCCTGTGTAACTTTTCGTGCGCTCCTCCTTGTCCTTAGCAACTATACCTTTGCTCTCTTGTGTAATTTTTCCTGCGCTTCTCTGTCCATCAAATTGGTGAATAAGTAATTTCAGTTAGATATGCTTAACAGCTGTGTTAAAATAATAAAAAAATAATATACTAACCTAATAGTTTACCTTAGTGCAGTGAGATCTCGTGCTGTCGTTGTTCTTCCGATGCTCTGAATTTCAGTGTCCCGAGCGCTGCAAATTGCTCTTCCTGTGTGATATCATCTGTGTTTTTTTCTTGTGTTATGCCATTCGGTAGTAGATGTATTGGGTTGGGCTGGGGTGGTAACAAAGTAGATTGCTGACGATTATATTTTAATTGAATTTATTTAGCAGAGAATATTAACGTTCCTTCGTTTAAGTCTACGATTCTAAACGTACGGCGTCATATCTGCCAGCAGGACGTTTCCGCCCCAACATATCCGTTTATGTTCTGCCATGTGGATTTGTATCCATATTGTGTACCGTTTCAAATTGGATCATAAAGAATGAAATTAAAAAAAAAAAAACGGAGAATATGTTACGCTTCGCTTCTTCTGTCGTTTGAAATTGCATGAATTAATTTTCACGTAATTATATACATTTAAGATAAGATGAACCGGACGGCTATTATATGTATGAAGATAAGATAAACCGGACAAAATGTCTGTCTAACAGGCGTTCAAGATGAACCGGAAATATCCACTTTACTTCATGTAGAAATAAGTAAGTCTAACAGGGGGTTTAAGACCAGCAGGAATAGATAGTGAAAACCGGGGGAGTGGATGAACCGGATGGAGGTTGAACCGGACGAAAATTCTAAGTGTCTCTTCTAATATTAGTTATAGATTTGTCCTACTATATATATATAGATGGATCTCAAGATAAGATGTACTGGGAATGAAGGTTCAAATATTGTCATCAGAAAGAAATTGGAGATGCTCAGTATCTAGCTACTCAGTTAGACAGTTACTCTAATATGTACGGTTATATGGTACCTCCTTTTTCTTTTCTATTGATCACTCACAACCATTAACGGGTTGTGACTTACAGCATGGAACAAAATGGTAGCTCAGAATTAGTAACTATTTATGTGACCCTCATAAAAAGAAATCTCAAAAGTTAAACTGGACAATATCTTGCCAAGCGCCCCACGTACAAAGTTTAGATGCCCTCCTAAATAACAAGGAAACTGGTATCCACTTAAAGAGAAAGCTTACAGAGAATCCGCAGCCTTTTTTCTTTAAAAGAGAAGCTTAAAGAAGCGACCAGTTGATGCAAGAAATTTGTTTGTTCTTTGTGTAGGAATTAGACTCCTCAAAATCATGTGTTTCTCAACTTTCATTTTCACCATCTTAGAAAATGGGAAGGGAAAAATACCTGTATACCCCTGAAATCATACGTATTCTTAGATACATCTCTGAAATTTGACTATTAGATTATATATCTCTCAAATCGCAAGAAATCATCATATTGCCCTTAACGTTTCATTCCATCCATTTACTCAACCATAGATGAGTTAAGAGAGCAAAAAGACCAACTAGCAATATAACTCTTTAAAAACTATTTTTTAATCTCTCTCACCTCTCTCTCTCACACACCGCCGGAGTTAGAGGGAGAGACTCCTTTGGCACCCCCTTCTCTCCCCCCTCACTGGGAGCTTCATAGCCATGGACCTTCTCTTGTCACTGTTCTGCATCCTGGGCGTGGCCGTCTTGGTGGTGGAGAGCCGGAAGCGGCAGCGGCAGCAACAAAGGAGGGACGACACCACCCGAGGTGGGTATAACATGGACAACCAGACCACCCTACCGTGGCAGCATTGCCTGGAAGCTAACCCTCACGAAGGAGGCCCTCAACATGATCAACCTAGCCACCTTCACACTCAAGGACCTCGTCGAGGCCACCATCGGATTCCACAACGGCTGACTCATGGGCTCCAGAGGGTTCAGCGACATGTACAAGGCCCAGCTTAGGGACAACAAGATCGTCGCCGTCAAGTGACTCATCCACATCTGCATGCAGGGCGACTGGAGTTCAAAGCAAGATGGACTCTCTCTCTCTCCTCTCTCTCTCCTCTCTCTCCTCTCTCTCTCTCCTCTCTCCCTCTCTCTCCTCTCCATCTCTCTCTCTCTCTCTGCATGCAGGGCGACTGGAGTTCAAAGCCAAGATGGAGACATTAAGCACAACCCCTCCAGCACCCCCTTCTCTCCCCCGCCCCATCCCCACCATGCCCAGTTGCTTCCCTTCACAAACTTGCTCAGGGCGGCTTCTCCTTCATCGGAGCAGGGCAGGGCACTAGAAAGGAGGTCTAATTGTCGTTGGAGGCCTCCAGGAGGTAGCAAAGGTCTAAGTGCCCAGCTTCCTCACAATCTGGAATGGACATTGCAGGCGGCAGCGGCAACTGGGCCGCTCCGTTGTCGGTTGGCTCCTGTGGAGAGGGCGAGAGGGGGAGGACAAGCCCACAGTAATCTTGTTGTGGCCAGAAGACTGAGCATTCTACACCAACGGCAACGGCACCACAGTTGCTGTTGCCTCCTCCCAACCCTCCTGCCAGCCGCTGCCCCATCAAAGTGCTTGCAACTGGGATGCCGGTGAACTCCACAAGTGGTTTCAGCTCCTTCTTGGAGTTCATGCAGCCGCCGCCCACATAGAGCATCGATTTCTTTGACTCGGGCACATACAGACACCGCCCGCATACTTCCTAGACTTAGCGACCCAGAAGTCGTAGGTGCTCAGGTTGATGTAAAGCTACAAGAACTCGGGGACCCCCCGCCCAGCACTTGTGCCTCGTCCAGAGTAGGGTTGACAAGATCGGAATCGGGGGGCGAATCAAGAATTCCAATCGGTCGCCTGGATAAATTATTATTAGTATTATTATTATTATTATTATATATATATATACACACACACAACAAGCACATATAGACACACACAAATACATAAATGTACACATATATCATGTATAAATATTTTATATGTATTGCATGTTATATATATATATGTTAATATGTATAATTTAATATGTATATGAATCGATTCAACCCAATCAGGCGTATCAGCGATCGATTCTTCCCTGATATGCTCCGATTTGAGCCGATTCGCCCCAATTGGCAAACCATGGTCCAGAGCCCCTCCGCTAGGCAACTCCCTTGTCTAGACTCTAGAACCCCCACACCAGTCAGCATCTGCGCCTCCACTGTAGTGGGTACAGCTAAGGGCCGCCGAATGGCATGTCTTCAGCCGGCGGCGAGGGTAGACCAACGAGGATGCCGCTATGCAAGGAAGCTGACCTTTGTCTCCCTCTATCTCGCTCTTTCTCTCTCCTCTCTACGGAATGTCTTGCTAAGGGGTATTTCCGTCCGTTACTCTTATTTTGACAATTTCATCCATCTGTTAACGGAATATTCCTCCCATTCTGACAACAAACTAACCATAAGGATATAACCGATGACTTTTTTCGATTTGAGGGGTAGACAATCTAATATTCAGATTTCGGGGGTATATCTAAGAATATGTATGATTTCAAGGGGCATAGTAGCATACAAGTATTTTTCCGAAATGGAGAAGTTTACAAATTCCTGTCCCACCTTATCAACTATATATAACTTTTGGAAGGAGTACAACTTTCACATTAAGGATATTGCATCAACCCCAAAATAATAAAATGAAATGATGATGAGATAAACTACCAGTGTTATCTTCTCCCTAGAGACCCATTCCAACCAGGAGTGAAAGACTCCTTGACAGCTTACCTGAAGAAAACAAGAGGGACGAAGAACAGTACATGTCAAAAAGGTTTGCACCATTATAGCCACTCGAGCTAAGTGTTATTATATTCCGGTGCAAGATATAATGCATAAAAGAATTCCAGGAAGAAAAACATTTTAAGACTAAATCAATACTAGAACTGACTAGGGGAGAACCAGAAATAACTTAACTGACTTTGCTTTTGTCAAATTCATGTCTGACGTGGTTGATCTAAGCCAAAGTAGAACACAGACCACGGTGTGCACATGGGTTCTGATCCAGCTCCTCGTAATCAGACCCATGTTCTATTCCTTCAAAGCCATATATATGTTTTCCTACTTAATTGAAACTTATGAAAGTGGTGGGAAGTATTAATAAACTAGGCATCCCATTGTCTCCTAATTGATGCCTTTTGAGAACTTTTTGCTTCGTCTAAGTAATAAGAATCAGACGTCAACAGAGCCACCAGTGTCATCCCATAATGGCCACAATTGGCTAAAACATTTCATTCCAGTGAGAAAAAAAGGCAGGACAAACTCAATTTTGATTCCTGAGTGTCTTGCAGACTTGCACCATCCCAGACTGGCAGGGCCATCCTGATCAGTCCCAGCCCTGCCTCACATGGAGTTTTGAGTTCCAGTCTAAAATGTAATCCTGGAGGTGGATAGCATTACAAAGGAAAATAGAACTCGTCACTGGCTTGTTACCTTCATAAATGGAAGAGCATTGTGCATTAAGCCAATCTCACTGGGGATTTCAGGAGGGTACATCACCAAAAATGTGCTGTACTCGCTCACATTCAAGCACTCTGAAAAAAAGGCACCCTAGTAACTAGAGTTTATGAGGGGTTTCAAGATAAAAGAGCTTGATTCAGATATTTTATCTATCACTCTGAAATTCAAAATGACTGATTTCAAACAACAGAGTTCCGTTATCAAACAAGACATGCAAAATATTTAAAAAGTAGTAGCATGAAAAGATAAAAGATGCCTCACGACAGTTTTTAGATAAGAGTTCAAGAAAGATTGGTAGCTTGATTAATTATGGCTGCCAGAAGGACAACCACCGATTTATGAACGAAGACTGCTGAATTTACCGGTCAGAGACAATGTAAAAATAGGGTCTATCAGACATTCAGGCATCACAAAGCTGGATTAACGTAGTACTGGAACAAGGTATGTGTGACCAATAGGAGTCATTCATAAGTGGGCACTTGTCCTGGTGAACTTTTTTAAGTCAGCTTTGACATTCTACTATGATTGGAAAAACAGAAGACTCGTGAATGGAGAAAGAACAGATAGAATGAAAATTAAGTTGGGGGACGACCAAGATGATGAATGAACACACGGCTGAAATTATTTTTAGAAAAAAATAGTTAAAAAAAAAAGAAAAGAAAGGAAGAACATCACCTTGCTTCAAAGAAAGAAACTTCCAACGGCTGAACACATCGTCGATCACAAAAACAACATCTACCAATAGTCACAGCATGAGCAAAAACCATCTCTGAAGTGGTGGAACCGCAGCCGATCCCTCACGACCACCTCTCTGCCATATACCTTAGAGACGAACTTGGTGAATGTGTGGCAATCTCTACACACCCTCAAGTTCTTCACAATCCGGAGGGTGGTACCCTCTGGCATCCTCGCAAGTCCAAAGGCTATGGCCAGCTTCTCACTGTGGTAACCCCCACCCTCCCTCTCCCACCAATCCTCCTCCATCCCTGCCACCCCGGATACTATATGCCTCTCTTCAGGGGCATTGTAGCCCATTAAGGCTGCCTGCTGCACCACCTCCTTCAGCTTCCTATAGATTTCTAGGGTGTCCTTGTGTGAAGTGTCGCCGACACCAAATTTCCTAACGCCACCAACGACTTCAATCCAGCTCCAGCCAGGTGTCGTCTTGATGCCGTGGTCCTTAACCATTTTCCTCATCCTCGCCATGCCTTCTTTGTCTCCCATCTTTGCATAGACTGTAGCGAGGAGTGAACAATCACCTGCATGATGGGCTCCCATGCGGACGAGACTGTCCATTGCCAATTCGCCCATCTGTACGTCCCCGTGGATCTTGCAAGCACTCAGCAGCGTCCGCCACAAGACCGGATTATCAGCCCAAGGGGAGCACCTTATGGCATCAAGTGCCTTTTTGAGCTCCCCCGCACGCCCAAGCATGTCCACCAGGCACCCATAATGCTTGATGTCCGGCCTCAAACCGAACTGTGAGCTCATCATCTGAAAATAGCTTTGGCCTTGCTCAACCAGCCCCTGGTGGCTGCACCCAAGCAGCAAGCCCAAGAATGATATAGCATTCGGCTGAAACCCTGCGGCGAGCATTTGCCCAAAGATCAAGCCTGCTTCATCTCCACGGCCATGGATTCCCAGCCCTGCAATCATTGAATTCCATGTGAACACATCACGCTGAGACATCCCATCGAAAACCCTCTGTGCAGCATCCAGGCGACCGCACTTTGCATACATGTCTATCAGCGCATTCGCCACGAACAAGTTCAACAATCGATTCTCCTCGACAAACTGATGCAGCCCCATGCCCAAGTCCAGGGCACCCACGTGCGCGCAGGATGACAGCAGCGCAACCGCGGTGAACTCGTCGAGCCCCACACCCGAGTTCGTCATCTCCCCGTATAGACCCAAGGCCTCCCCGTGCAGCCCCACGCGGCAGTAGCAGGCCAACATGGCGTTCCAAGCGACCAGGTCCCGATGGGTCATTTCGTCGAACAGGTTCCTCGCGTCGGCCACTATACCCGCCGCAACATAGGCCCGGAACAAGTTGGTGCCCACGACGACATCCGATACGAAACCGGTCCGGAAGATGGCGGCGTGGGTCGAAGCGACGTGGCGGCTGGCGCCGCCGACGGGTGAAGCGAGCTCGCAGGCCCTGAGGAGAAAGGAGAAGGTGTGTGCGTCGGGACGGGCGGCGGAGAGGGCGAGCATGGCAGAGTAGAGGCGGAGGGAGTCAGCAGCGTCGGGGCCGGCAGAGGATGTACGGACGAGCGAGTTCCAGTAATGGACGGAGTCGGGTGGCGGCGGCAGTGGTGAACGGATGACAGGAGGAGGACGCGGGGATAGGACTTTATGCAGGAGGACGAGGCCCCATCGGCGGCGGAGGTAGTGGCGGCACAGAGGAGGAGGGAGATGGCGACGTGGGGGTCTCCGAGGAGGCCGGAGACGACCGCAATGGCGTGGGCCTTGCGGAGACGGCGGTGGCTGGGGCGACGAATCTTGAGAACGGAGACAAGGACCTGAGCGAGGCCGCTCGTGGCCGCGGAGGCGGGCATCGATGGTTGGTGGGCGCTGGGGGATGTGGACTCAAATAAAGTGCCACTGCCCGACGACTTGGAGGTTTTTGGAAGGTACATAAATATGCTTAGTAATTGAAACAATTTAGTGCGTTATCTATACTATCTATACTATTCTAATAAAATTTAGTTCTGGAGCAGTCACGTGGCAGCATCAGAAGCAGAGTTGTTCTGCCTAAACCTCCCCACTAAATCTATCTATATCGCAGCTAAATATGGTTAAGCAAAATCTAGATAAACAAATCTTAATATATAGCAGCTAACATAAAATAATAAATCTATCAACTTTAATGCATCTCCCGTAAGGCAAATCTCAAATATTAATTGTCACCTAAATCAACGAAGAAATCTTTCTAAACAAGGTAAGATACTCGTCATCTAAAAAATCTTACTAAACCGAGCAGACCATAACTTTTTAGAAAAAAATCAATTTTAAGCCTTCGTGCAGTCCACCTTCCTTTATTTTAAGAACAAATTTTCTCTGTTTAGTTTAACAAAATTTTTGTAATAAAAATTATATATTTTTATAAATAATTTTTTATTTATCTTAATATTTTATAAACAACTACCGTGCATCGCACGGGTTTTCAACTAGTCTATATCTATACTATTCTATACTATTCTAATAAAACTCAGTTCTGGAGCAGCCACGTGGCAGCACCAGAAGTAGAGTTTTCCCGCCTAAACCTCCCCACTAAATCTATCTATATCGTAGCTAAATATGGTTAAGCAAAATCCGGGTAAACAAATCCTAACATATAGCAGTTAACATAAAATAATAAATTATCAACTTTAACACACCTCCCGTAAGGCAAGTCTCAAACATTAATTGTCACTTAAATCAACCAAGAAATCTTTCTAAACAAGGTAAGATACTCACCATCTAACAAATCTTGCTAAACGAGCAGACCATAACTTTTTAGAAAAAATTCAATTTTAAGCCTACCTTCGTGCAGTCCACCTTCATTTGTTTTAAGAACAAACTTTCCTGTTTAGTTTAACAAAATTTTTGTAATAAAAATTATATACTTTTATAAATAATATTTTTTATTTATCTTAATATTTTATAAACAATTACCATGCATCGCACGGGTTTTCAACTAGTGCATGTATATATTCCACTCAGCCATCTAATTGCGCGAACATCCGGGTGATATGGCCTGCACCAAACCATAAATGGTGTGATATGGCCATTCTGTGCCACGCTAGTTTGGCACAGTTTTGAATCATTTTTTCTCATTCTCCGACCACTGCGAGCGCCTCCGCAGTAGAGGCGCGAAGAACTCACTCTTGCTGTTTGAACCTCGTTAATTTAATAACAAGTATAATTTAACTTCACCTCCCGCGAATAGTCAAAATCTCTCAAAAGATATCATTTACATTATCCATGAAAATATTAAAACAAATATTTAAACATATATAAGATTACATATATTTACACAGTCACACAAACACTTACATGAAGTTTACATAATTATCTCTCACTCAAATCAACAGAAAAAATAATAATAATTTTTATAGCATCCTGGGACATATCCCGAGGTGAAGAACATTAAAAAAAATATACATGTTGGTGGAATGGACTTGTCTCCGCTATGATGGGTCTCAAAACAGATGAAAGCTCTCTAGGTCTCCTTCACCTGAAAAGGGGGGCAATAGGAGTGTGAGTCTCACAAGTTACAGGTTCAACAAGAAAACTCTCCCAAAATCAAAACAGCAAAAGTAACACGAGTAGCAGGAGTGCACAGTTAACAGGTAAATGACTAACAGAAATAGATGTACATGGAATTTAAGTGTTGTAAGTAAATAAATTGTAAGTACTGTAAATAATAATAAACGGCAAGTCACACACATATGTATTAGCTAGCGGAGAACAATACTACACTCGGGACACAAAGTCTTGCTCGCGACACTAGCAACCGACCGGAGAAGCAACACAAGACTACCTCTCCGTCTCGCAGTCAATAATGAAAGGTCGAACTGTCGCTCCACCTCTACGAGTACACGAAATTGTGGAGTCCAACCAACACCACCTACAGACAACCAAGTTGCAGACCCACATCTGTCACACCTCTAGGGGTTTCGGAGTCCCTAAAGTGAGGTTGTTGAACACGGGACTAGATGGGGACTAGTACGTCTACTGATGTCCATCCCCCAACTATTAGCGCACTACAAGCAACCAAACAGAAAGACAACCACACCACAGTAGCAGCTAACATAAAATAATAAATCTATCAACTTTAATGCATCTCCCGTAAGGCAAATCTCAAATATTGATTGTCACCTAAATCAACGAAGAAATCTTTCTAAACAAGGTAAGATACTCACCATCTAAAAAATCTTACTAAAACGAGCAGACCATAACTTTTTAGAAAAAAATCAATTTTAAGCCTTCGTGCAGTCCACCTTCCTTTGTTTTAAGAACAAATTTTTCCTGTTTATTTAACAAAATTTTTGTAATAAAAATATATACTTTTATAAATAATATTTTTTATTTATCTTAATATTTTATAAACAATTACCATGCATCGCACGGGTTTTCAACTAGTGCATGTATATATTCCACTCAGCCATCTAATTGCGCGAACATCCGGGTGATATGGCCTGCACCAAACCATAAATGGTGTGATATGGCCATTCTGTGCCACGCTAGTTTGGCACAGTTTTGAATCATTTTTTCTCATTCTCCGACCACTGCGAGCGCCTCCGCAGTAGAGGCGCGAAGAACTCACTCTTGCTGTTTGAACCTCGTTAATTTAATAACAAGTATAATTTAACTTCACCTCCCGCGAATAGTCAAAATCTCTCAAAAGATATCATTTACATTTATCCATGAAAATATTAAAACAAATATTTAAACATATATAAGATTACATATATTTACACAGTCACACAAACACTTACATGAAGTTTACATAATTATCTCTCAACTCAAATCAACAGAAAAAATAATAATAATTTTTATAGCATCCTGGGACATATCCCGAGGTGAAGAACATTAAAAAAATATACATTGTTGGTGGAATGGACTTGTCTCCGCTATGATGGGTCTCAAAACAGATGAAAGCTCTCTAGGTCTCCTTCACCTGAAAAGGGGGGCAATAGGGAGTGTGAGTCTCACAAGTTACAGGTTCAACAAGAAAACTCTCCCAAAATCAAAACAGCAAAAGTAACACGAGTAGCAGGAGTGCACAGTTAACAGGTAAATGACTAACAGAAATAGATGTACATGGAATTTAAGTGTTGTAAGTAAATAAATTGTAAGTACTGTAAATAATAAATAAACGGCAAGTCACACACATATGTATTAGCTAGCGGAGAACAATACTACACTCGGGACACAAAGTCTTGCTCGCGACACTAGCAACCGACCCGGAGAAGCAACACAAGACTACCTCTCCGTCTCGCAGTCAATAATGAAAGGTCGAACTGTCGCTCCACCTCTACGAGTACACGAAATTGTGGAGTCCAACCAACACCACCTACAGACAACCAAGTTGCAGACCCACATCTGTCACACCTCTAGGGGTTTCGGAGTCCCTAAAGTGAGGTTGTTGAACACGGGACTAGATGGGGACTAGTACGTCTACTGATGTCCATCCCCCAACTATTAGCGCACTACAAGCAACAAACAGAAAGAAAACCACACCACAGTAGCAGCTAACATAAAATAATAAATCTATCAACTTTAATGCATCTCCCGTAAGGCAAATCTCAAATATTGATTGTCACCTAAATCAACGAAGAAATCTTTCTAAACAAGGTAAGATACTCACCATCTAAAAAATCTTACTAAACCGAGCAGACCATAACTTTTTAGAAAAAAATCAATTTTAAGCCTTCGTGCAGTCCACCTTCCTTTGTTTTAAGAACAAATTTTTCCTGTTTAGTTTAACAAAATTTTTGTAATAAAAATTATATATTTTTATAAATAATATTTTTTATTTATCTTAATATTTTATAAACAACTATCTTGCATCGCACGGGTTTTCAACTAGTCTATATCTATACTATTCTATACTATTCTAATAAAACTCAGTTCTGGAGCAGCCACGTGGCAGCACCAGAAGTAGAGTTTTCCCGCCTAAACCTCCCCACTAAATCTATCTATATCGCAGCTAAATATGGTTAAGCAAAATCCGAGTAAACAAATCCTAACATATAGCAGTTAATATAAAATAATAAATCTATCAACTTTAACACATCTCCCGTAAGGCAAGTCTCAAACATTAATTGTCACTTAAATCAACCAAGAAATCTTTCTAAACAAGGTAAGATACTCACCATCTAACAAATCTTGCTAAACCGAGCAGACCATAACTTTTTAGAAAAAAATCAATATTAAGCCTACCTTCGTGCAGTCCACCTTCATTTGTTTTAAGAACAAACTTTCCTGTTTAGTTTAACAAAATTTTTGTAATAAAAATTATATACTTTATAAATAATATTTTTTATTTATCTTAATATTTTATAAACAATTACCGTGCATCGCACGGGTTTTCAACTAGTGCATGTATATATTCCACTCAGCCATCTAATTGCGCGAACATCCGGGTGATATGGCATGCACCAAACCATAAATGGTGTGATATGGCCATTCTGTGCCACGCTAGTTTGGCACAGTTTTGAATCATTTTCTTCTCATTCTCCGACCACTGCGAGCGCCTCCGTAGTAGAGGCGCGAAGAACTCACTCTTGCTGTTTGAACCTCGTTAATTTAATAACAAGTATAATTTAACTTCACCTCCCGCGAATAGTCGAAATCTCTCAAAAGATATCATTTACATTTATCCATGAAAATATTAAAACAAATATTTAAACATATATAAGATTACATATATTTACACAGTCACACAAATACTTACATGAAGTTTACATAATTATCTCTCAACTCAAATCAACAGAAAAAAAAAAAATTTATAGCATCCTGGGACATATCCCGAGGTGAAGAACATTAAAAAAAAATACATTGTTGGTGGAATGGACTTGTCTCCGCTATGATGGGTCTCAAAACAGATGAAAGCTCTCTAGGTCTCCTTCACCTGAAAAGGGGGGCAATAGGGAGTGTGAGTCTCACAAGTTACAGGTTCAACAAGAAAACTCTCCCAAAATCAAAACAGCAAAAGTAACACGAGTAGCAGGAGTGCACAGTTAACAGGTAAATGACTAACAGAAATAGATGTACATGGAATTTAAGTGTTGTAAGTAAATAAATTGTAAGTACTGTAAATAATAAATAAACGGCAAGTCACACACATATGTATTAGCTAGCGGAGAACAATACTACACTCGGGACACAAAGTCTTGCTCGCGACACTAGCAACCGACCCGGAGAAGCAACACAAGACTACCTCTCCGTCTCGCAGTCAATAATGAAAGGTCGAACTGTCGCTCCACCTCTACGAGTACACGAAATTGTGAAGTCCAACCAACACCACCTACAGACAACCAAGTTGCAGACCCACATCTGTCACACCTCTAGGGGTTTCGAAGTCCCTAAAGTGAGGTTGTTGAACACGGGACTAGATGGGGACTAGTACGTCTACTGATGTCCATCCCCCAACTATTAGCGCACTACAAGCAACCAAACAGAAAGACAACCACACCACAGTCGTTGCCCTAATGTCGTATTCCCTCAACCAAACGTGTAACTCGACAAACGAGTGAGGGTGTCCAAGAAAATGACGCAGACATTTACTGTACAAACAATATCAAGACAAATTTCGAACACTAACGTGTCTGGCTTACATAGAACCTGAAGTACCTAACTAGAAATGTAACCATGGTAAGCGTCAAACAACCAAGCCCGACACACTCTAATCTAATAACCATGTTAATCATTAACCATAAAACATAATTAAATGCCTTCAAGAATAATTACACACACTTTAAGAGTAAACATCATAAATCACTGCCCAGAGGATCCATACTTCAAACAGAAAACCCATTGACGTCGGAAACCAGAACGCAATGGGGTGGGAGGACGCGTTAAGAACACATCGCCCCGATACGCCGCGTTCTGAATGAGAACGCATCAGGGATATTGGTCGCGTTCTGAATGCGGTCACCTAGCCCGTCGCATTCTCGAACAGACCATGGAGACCACCAATCTCATTTGGAAATCCTCAAAAACTGTCATTTCCACACACAATGTAAGCAATTAACTCGATAAGGCAACATGAATATAGCTCAAAAAGACAATTTCCAAGCATTCTACCACACAATCCACGCAAGAAAACGAGATAATCTCCCTACCTACATGAAGAACACCACTTGATCGATGTTTCCCGCGCTCCGAACAGCCTCCTCGCAAGGAAAACGCACTAAACCATGAACTCCCAAATCGAAAAAGCCATAGCACCCCTCCACGGAGCTCACCTCGGTTGAACAAGGTTGTTTGCACTATTTGGCCGACAAACAGGGGTTTTAAACTTTGGAACTGAGAACGCACTGTAGTAGGTTGTCGCATTAAGAATGCGTCGTGTTGAGCCGCCGTATTCAGGAACATGACACCACGCGGCAACCCGACGCGTGCGACACACATGTGGCCAAAGGACCAAAACTGACGGTGCTGAGATTGCGGCATGGGTGGAGGCTGCGTTCTGAACACGACGTCCTCCTCCGCCGCGTTCTCAAACCAAGAACTAGTGGGCTATGTGGGCCAAAAACTCTTGTCCACAACACCCACACAACCTGCTAGAACTCAAAACACAACTCAATGTTACATATTGGCCCAGAAATCTCCCAACTAAGATCCGAACAACCACAACATTACATTCCTATTACATAAGAAGAAATTTCGTCCTAAAAAATTAGGAAGAAACCACACTAGAAAGCACATAACTAATTAACTGCACAACTATCACATAAAATGAATTAAAAACTTACTCAAACAAGCATGGATACATCTTTTGCATTTCTTCTGTCAATTCCCAAGTGTCCTCAGCTCCATGTTTGTTCTCCCATCTAACCTTTACTAATTCAAATTATTTGTTTCTCGATTTCTATGTTCTCTTTCATGTAATCTGAACTGGATATTCTGGCATAGACATATCTGGCTGCAAATCATCTCGAGTATAATTGATTATATGTGAATGATCACAGATATATCTTCTCAACATAGAGACATGGAACACATTATGGGCATATGTGAAATCTACTGAAAGCTCTAACATATAAGATGTTTCTCCATTTCTTTCTAAAATTTGAAATGGGCCTACATATATTGGGCATAATTTATCTCTATTGTTGAACCTCATAGCACATTTGGTAGGAGAAACTCTTAGAAACACATAATCTCCAACTTCAAATTGTAACGATCTGCACCTTGAATCTACACAGTTCTTCTGCCTACTCTGAGTTGTTTAAAGATTTTCCTTTATAAATCTCACCATTTTTGCACATTATTGTATTAATTCTGGCCCTAAAATCTGTCTTTCTCTTACCTCATGCCAATTAAAGGTGTTCTACAGGGTCTTCCATACAAAGTTTCATATGGTGACATTCCAATACTATCACATGCTGAAAACTTCTCTAGAAGCCTGATGTAAATCTTCGATCTCTATCTGAAACTATAGTTATCGGAATCCCATGAAATGGTACTATTTTGTCTATATATAGTCTGGCTAGTCGACCTACTGTCCAAGACATACTCATAGCTAACAACATGCACACTTTTGTTAATTTGTCAATAAAGACCAAATTCCATTATGACCTGTTATTGTCATTGGCAATAAGTCCATAGCATTATCATTCAATTTCCAATGTGGAATCAGCAATGGCTGTAGCAATCCTCCCAGCCTCTGATGTTCTACTCTCACTTGCTAACATGTTAGACATCTAGCCACAAATTATGCTATTTCTTTCTTCATATTTGGCCACCAAAAATATTTTTTCAAATCTTAATAGATCTTTATATTACCTGGATGAATTGAATATATGGATCTATGTGCTTTCTCCAATACTTTCTACTTTAATTCTGCTTCCTCTAGCACATATAGTCGACCTCTGAGTCTTACCACACAATCATTATCAATAGTAACTCATTCAATCTTTACAATTCCAGCCAAATTTTCATATGTTCTCTGGGCTTCAACTATTTAGTAATACAATGATGGTTCCACTACATTACTAGCTAATACAGCTCGTTGATGATTATTGGGGATAAATAGAGAATTCTCTACTACATCCTCATACAACTTCCATTCTTTAATCATCATTTGACTTAGAATTGCCTTCTTACTCAACGCATATGCAACCACATTTGCCTTTCATGGATGATAAGCCAATTTGAAATCACAATCCTTCAAATATTTCATCCATCTATGTTGCATGAGATTCAAATATTTGCGAGGAAAATATATTTTAAGTTATTGTGATCTGTGAAATTTTCAAATATTTCGCCATACAAATAGTGCCTCCAATACTTTAGCGCAAAAACTATTACTGCTAGTTCTAGATAATGAGTTGGATAATTCTGTTCATAACACTTCAATTGTCGGATACATATGCCATAACCTTTCCATGCTGCATTAGTATTACACTGAGTCTTCTTTTAGAAGCATTTGTATATAACACAAATCCTCCTTTACCTGATGGTAATTCCAGTATAGGTGTTGTAGTCAACCTTCTTTTCAATTCCATAAAGCTCATTCGACACTCTGCTGTTCACACAAATGGTACACCTTTTCTGATCAATCTTGTCATTGGGGCTGCTATCTTTGAGAAATCTTGAATAAATCGCATGTAGTATCCTGCTATACCTTAAAAACTTATGATTTATGTTACTGTCTTTGGTTCTAACCATTTCAATACTACCTCTGCTTTAGCTGGGTCCACTGCTACTCCCTCCCCATAAACCACATGACTTAAGAATTGATACCCTTGTCCCCTTCGTCCTCATGTTGTACCTCTTCAACCCATGCCCTCGTTTTTTTTGTTCATATGCGATTTATCTTTTTTTGCCTCCCTTCCCAACGTTGCCAGTCATCTCTTTTAAATCATATAGATTGAACATCTAATTCCCTTCTCCATCACATCATAAGAGACCACCATTTTTTTAGTCATCCCCTTAATTGCTCTAATGTGAGCCTCTGCTCCACCCCTAACAACTCCTTTCGCTCTTCCTTGTCAGGAAATGTTCAAGAATCTAGCACCTCAACATCCAGTCCATCTACCTAGGCATCATTGTGGTTGGAATTGGGTATCTTTTGTGGGATAGACACATAGGGATAGCTTTAGCCTCCTTTAGTAGGAGATCATCATCTTCCAGGCGGTTGGCAAAGGAAACTAACATGTCGACAACATCAGCCTCAGTTATTGCCTCAGCTATCGCATAGATTGGTGTCCTTTGTGGAGCCCCAGACCTCCCCCACGTTGGCCCACTTACGATCGGCAGCAGGATAGCCTAAAGGAGGGGTGGGGGTGAATAGAAAATTTGAAAACACAGATAAAAAATCGCCACTTGAAAACTTTGGTTAGTGAATATAGTTGTGTGCAGTAGAGAGTAGCAGTGCGGAAGCTAATAAAAAAATAATTACATAAGAACACATAAATTTTATCCTGGTTCGGTACTTCCCTAATGGAAGACCTACGTCCAATCTCCAAACAAATCTTGAGATTTCACTAACCAAGGTACAATCCCCCCAAAGAAATACAAACCCTCAGCTCCTCGTTGGTCCTCTTCATTTTCGAGTAGGAAGGAAACTCACTTCTGTTATAGGTCAAGAAGCCACCCTTCTAGAACAAACCCCAATGCGGTTCTACTAGACTTAAACCCCCAGCTAGGTTCTTCTGACACCAACCCCAGCTAGATTCTTCCCTTAACCTAAAAGGAGCACTGTGTAGAGTCCCACAATAGGACAGAATCTACCAGCACCCCGCTGGCCTTCTCTTCACACAAGAAGATGAACATTGTATACAGTCCTACAACTGGACCAAGTCTTTCTTAGAAAAGAAATAACAGACTGAGAGCTATACAAGATAAACACTAAGGAACTTAAACTCTCAGCTCACAGGCTCTCCCCCAAATTTACAATGATGCGCAGAGAGACTCTTTCTTTCTTCCTTTGAGTGTGTATAGTGTTGAGGCTTCTCACTGGATATACACTATTTCAAAAGGATTTTCAGAAAGGCTCATGTTTGTTATGCTTCAAGGCTTCATCCTTTTATAGAGCAGTTGAAGAGATCCATTGGAACCCTTCTAGTCATTGCTCATCTTCTTCTTATTCTATCTAACATACATCTTCATGTGTCTAATGGATACTAATAGCAGATCCAAGATGTTTTGACTAGGAGTAGAATAGTCCTGCAGACATTTAATGCAATAGCAATGTGTTAGACTAGAGAAGTATTCTGACAAATAGCCTATACCTCTTTTTACCTTACTTCCATGTTTATTGCTAACAACATATCACCTACCCTGAAGGATAGATAGGAAGAAGATCTTCAGTTAGACAAAGAAATAATAAGATAAACATGTGAAGTACATTTGAACTTTCATTTTGGCGCCAAAGATATTTTGAAATATTTGAAATGTAGAGGCACTCGATGTTTGCTTAAGGCAATCGATATTTAGAAAGGCAATCGATGTGAAACAACTGTAAATGCTGCATGAAGGCAATCGATGTTTTATAAAGACAATCGATGTTTAAGTTAAACAACAATCGATGTTCAAATAGTCAACAATTGATATTTTAAGATAATCGATATAAGCAATCGATGATTTAAGATAATCGATATAAGCAATCATGTGAAAGCAATCAATGTTTTAAGACAATCGATATAAGCAATCGATTGTGAAAGCAATCGATGTATAAAGTTCAGTAATCGATGTCTCACTTTAGCTATCCAGGAGTCGGAGTTGAACCACTTCGACTTTACAAGAGTCAGAGTTGAACCGTTCGACTTTTCAGGAGTCGGAGTTGGACTTAAGAGATTCATAAACAAAACGACTTCGAATTTGACAAAGTTTAACTTCGTATATGACGAAGTGTAACTTTGCATAAAATGAAAACAACGTAGTCAGTCGAATTTAAGCTTCGTATATAATTTCGGATATGATGAAGTTAGTTTCGAATATGACAAAGTAGAACTGCGTATGTGACGACATGGACGAAGTGGAACTTCGTATGAAACAAATCATAATGTTGTCGGTCGCAGTGAAACACGTAGTCGGTCGAAGTGAACTTTGTATTGAACTTCAGATATGATGAAGTTAGCTTCGTATATGACGAAGTTGAACTTCGACTGATCACGATAAAAAATAAGCATGACAAAGTGCCATCTTCGGATATAACGAAGCTAGCTTCGTATATGACAAAGTAAGCTTCAACTGAACATGATAAAAACATGCATGATGAAGTTGAAGCTTCGAATATGACGAAGTGACAGACGATGGAAAATACAATAATCATGTTAGAAAATGATATTGAATATATTAATGATATATATGATAATCATGAGTTTTGTTATCACCAAAATAAAATGATAAAATATAAGAGTGGTTAAAAAATCTACCATTTTTTATGATGACAAAACTTATGAGAATTTTTTGACAAAGATACTCACAATATGAAATAAACAAAAAATCATAGTTTAAGAATACTCTTCCCCTTTTTGTCAATAACAAAAAATGAAAGATCTTACCATTTGCATTTTCCCTCTTTTGTAAGGACTTCTTACCATTACAACCTATAAATTTGAAGGAGAGGAGTTTAACAATGCTTGTCATAAATTTTTATATCCCCTTTTTACTTTCTCCCCCTTGATGTGATGCTCCCCCTTAGTGTATGGCTCCCCTTTAGTATGAGGCTTAATGAATCTTCAATCTTCTTCTGATCTTTAGTCTGTTGATATCTATTGTTGTATTTTCCTCTTGTTGCTGTGTTGATCTTGTTGTTTCTTGACATATCCACTTGTTTTTTTGTCAAGTCTTCAAGAGTTTTACCTGCATTGATCTTATAAAGAGAAACTTGTAAAATATTATTAGTAGTACTGTAAATTAAATACAAATCTATGACTACTTCCTCTTCAGATTTGAGTTGGATGAAGAGCTAACAATCACCAATACCTTGAGCATCATTTGTTCCTGATGCTTTAAGACTGTCCTGCAAACAACTTATTCAGAAGTAGGCACCAAAATCTTTTTGGATTCTTGATGGTTAGATGAATAAAAATATCATTTAGGAATCCATACTAAATGCCTAGTTGTGCAAGTGTTTACTGTGTGGCCTAGTTTGTTGCAATGAGAAGAATAATGAATGTAATTTGTTTTATAAGCATTTATGTTTTTAATTTTCTTTCGAGAGCATTTGTTAATTATAAGAGTCTTTTTCTAAGACATCTTAGTTTCGTTCACAAATTTTGACAATAGATATTTTCAGGATACTTAATTTGTTTTTCTTTTTCAGGAGATTCGTATCAAAGACTTTGTTTATTGTTACCAGATTTTGAGTCTTTTAAGCATAGAGTTAGAGATGTTTTACCTTTTGTTAGTTTTCTAACGGTTTCTTTTAAATAAGAACTTCCTTCAGTTAGAGTTTTCAATTTTTATTCTAACTCTAATTTTTCATTATTCTTGCTATTTAAATCTTCACACAAAATATAATAATTATTATTACTTTCCTTTAAATGTGTTTCCAATTGTTCAATTTCGGATTTAAGATCAGAATTAGTGTTTTCCAAGCAAGTAATGTTATTTTTCATATTCTTTAATTATTTTACAAAACCTTTATATTTTTCATAAAGTTCATTAAAAACATCTTCTAAATCTTCATACTCTTATCTGAATCACTGCAAGAATTAAAAGATGTGTCTGAATGTACCTCATTTAGTCCTACCATAAGGGCTAGACTTACCCGGTCTTCTTCAGAATTTGAGCTTGATGTATTTGAAGTGGAGACTTCTTCATTGTCCCAAGCAGTTACCATGGCTTTCCTTTTGGATCTCTTGTGCTTTTCATCATTTCTTTACTTCTTCTTTGATTTATCTTGTTGACCAGTTTTCTTGAGACTTAGATAATCTAGCCTAAGATGTTCAGGCTTCCTACATTTATAACAGACTGGTTCCTTTTTCTTTTTGACCTTTTTATGGATCCTTATTGATTCATTCTTCTTCTTTTATGGATTTTTCTGAAACTTTGATAGGACATCATCAACATCACTATATTTAGAACCTATATATTCTGAACTAGAAAAGAAGAGGAGGAAGGAGCAACTATGACTTTAAAAGTATTAGTGACATTTTTCTTAAATGTGCTTGCAGATAGTCGCTCCATATTGATTTCACGTGCCATCAATGACCTGATAAGCTTTTCCAATGACATAGTTGTTAGGTCATTAGTGTAACGTAGCGTGTTCTTCGGATCTTCGTGGATCGTTGTTTAGTGGTAGTTTGGATCCGCGTTTATCGGTTTTGGTGTGGTGCTCATGGCCAATATGGGGTCATTGGGCCTTGGTTGTGTTTTTCGCGCGTTGTGTGGGGCTTAGTGGGCCGGCAGGTTAGGCCCGTAGTGCCCGTTGGTTCACTGGATGTGAACGCGACGGGGGTGTAGGTCGCGTTCTGAACGCGACGGCAGTAGGGGTCGCATTCTGGTTGCCGCTGTTTTGGATCGACGTCTGCATGCGCGCCGCGTGTCACGCATAGGGGTGGCCTGCTGACATCGGGAATGGGAAGGCGACGCCCTACTCCGTCGCGATCTTGTCGCGACGGGGAGGTACGTCATGATCCCAACCGCTGTACGGTTTTTAAGAAGGATGGCCGAATAGAGCTTTCACAAGCTCTGCTCGACTGAGAGAGGAGTTGCCGCAGGTTCTTCAGGGCGATTCAGCATTCCGGCAGGGATTTCAACGCGCTCTCAACGCGAGAACGTCGTATGGAGCGGGGGTTACGCCGTGTCGTAGCCGGGTTGCATGTTCTTCGTGGAGGTAGGGAGATTCCATCATGTTTGATTGTGTGGATTGCATGTTAGTTTGTTTTCCGCTTTAAAACATAGATATCATGTCTAGGAGGTGAAATGAGCATGAAAACCGGGTTGAAACGGGGTTTAGGGTGGTTTGCATAGAAAATCCGGAGATGGTTCCCGGATTAGGGTTTTCGCTTGAGAAGGCGACGGACCCTGCTGTCGCGACTAGGTCGCGACAGGCCGACCCGTCGCGATAGGGTTTCTTATCGCGACATGTCGTGGTGTCGCGATCGAAAGGCGGCCTTGACCCCTGTCACGATCACAGCCGGGATATTATTTTGCATGATTTGGCAATTTGGATATCCGATTATCGATGTTTAATGTGCATGGCTTTGGTAAGAGGTGCATTGGCACCCGTAAAGCTCTGTGAGCAGGTTGCCCACACGGTCAGTGGGTGGTTTACGTAATCAGTGTGGTGTTATCGTGGTTTGAGGATGTGTATGGCACATACTCCATTGTGGTGGTGTTACATGTGTGTGTGTACATGGCACACGCACTGGTTGTCGTAGTAGTTGGGCAGTGAGGTTCTTGCGTGAACCTAGCCCTAGCTTTCTAGTATATGATTATAGATTGATTAAGATGGTTAATTAATGAAGCGTAAGATGGTTAATTAATGAAGTGCAAGTGTGATTATTAAGTGGTTATCGAGTAATGAGTTTAACATGGCAATGAAGGTCACCTTGTGACCAATGATAGGCCAGGTATGGTTGACTACCGTGATTTATGTGTGTGACTGTGTAGAATAGCTTGTGGGTCACGGAGTGACCAGGTCAAGCTAGTCCTTACATTTGTACCGTGGTTTGTAATAAGATTGTATGAGTTTATGATGTGATTAGTGCGTTGCCGAGTTTGGTGGTCCGGCGCCTATTCCGGAATGCCTCTTCAGTTGGGTGTCCCAGGTTCCGAGGAGATCCAGGCACGTGGGTGTGCTCGGGGCTTGTCCCGGTATAGTGGTACCGTCGAGGTCTTGTCGTCTTCCTGGACACCCTCACTCTCAGGGAGAGTTGTCGTCCAAATGAGGGAAAGACGGCAGTGGGACAGTGACTCGTGAGAGTTTGTGTTTAGTCACTTGTAGCGCGCTCGTAGCTGGGGGTTACGGACACCAGTAGACGTAATGGGCCCCAGCTAGTCCTGTTACCAGTGCCTCACTTTAGAGAGCTCGGGCCAGAGTCTCTAAATGTGTCAGGCATGGGCCTGCAGGGTGTGACCTATAGGTTGTGGTGGTTTGGTTGGTCTCCACAGTTCTTTGGCTTTACTTGTGTTGTGGAGCTGCAGTTGGACCTTACGTCCATGACTGTGAGACTGAGAGGTAGTTCTTGTGTTGTGTTGTCCGGGTTGGATACTGGCGTCATGAACCAGTAGTCTGTCCCGTGTGGTGGCGTCGTGCTTTTCGGCTAGTGCTTTGCTATTGGTTGTAGCGTGTGTTAGTTGTAGTTTTATTCGTCGAGGTGTGCCATGGTGTTGGCACAGTTGTTGTGATGGTTAGTGAGCAAAGACTCACTGGTTGTGGTTTGACTGGTTGTGGTGTGCCCTGGTGGTGGCACAGTTATGTTTGTGTTTCAGTGCTGGTACCTCGTAGTGGTAGGTATTTGTACCGTTTGTGGGTATTGGTTTCTCATAATACGCTGAGTACTAGCCTTTTCAGGTGGTGAAGTGGAGGTCGTCTGTGAGACCTTCCACTTGTTGTGTTTTACCCTTCTTTAGGTAAGTTTCCGTATATGGTTTAATGCGCGATGGATTGGTATCGTGATAGCCAGTCCTGTTACTTAAGTGTGACATCCGATACATCGTGGTTTAAGGGTATAAAGGATTAGCTCTTGGTTAGTAATCCGTGTAACGGCCTTGGATATCTATACCCAATAAGGGTCCATATCCAGATCCGTCTCCCGCGAACGGACCAAAGTCTCGCAAGGGATAGCTCGTACACGTGTCTAGGAAGAGTATAAAAGACAAACCACAACAGTAAGAGACACAAGAAAGGATATGTGCTCATACCTGCATATACAATTTACAACTGTCTCATTACATTATTACATGCCCAAATTAAAAAGAGTACAACTACCTGGGGCATACCCCGAGGGAGCACAAGCTCACACAACTCTACTAGCACTACTGCTGGTGGTACAAGTCTGGCACAACACCTCCTCAAGCCACATCAACGGAAAACCCTGAAAAGGACTGTAAGGGAGTGAGCCTCAACAAGTCACTGGCTCAGTAGGGAACCACCCAAAACAACACAAGAGAACCTCAACCCCAACGGGTCTCACTGGCAACACCGGATGTCAAACCATTTCATGCTCACAACAAAGCATAATTAACAATATTAAACATAACTAACTCAGTTACTGCAAGACTCGGAAAGACGAGGAGACAACAACACCATTAATCCACCTAATAACTGGAAAGCCTAGGCCACAAGCTTCACAGGCACACCACCTCAACAACTGGTCGCCTAAGTTGTAAGCCACACAGGCAAAGCATTGCCTAAGCTACTAGCTTCACCGGCAAGCCTTTACACACATGGGTAACAGAACTGCTAACTAAGGGCTAATCCTTATTACCCTTAAATCACGATGTATCGAATGCCACACTTAAGAAACAGGACCTGGCTATCACGCTGCCAATCCATCGCATACTAATCATATTCAGAAACTTACCCGAAGAAGGGTAAACACAACAAGTGGAAGGTCTCACCACACGATCTCCACTTCACCACCTGAAAAGGCTAGCACTCAACGTACTACGAGAAACCAGTACTCACAAAGAGTACAAGTACCTACCACCACGAAACACAAACACAAATGTGCCACTACCAGGGCACACCACAACCAGTCAAACCTCAACTAGTGAGTCCCCGCTCACCATCCACAACAACAACCGTGTCGACACCATGACACACCTCAATGCGTAAAACCACAATTAACACACACTATAACCAATAGCAAAGCACAAGCCGGAAAGCACGACGCCACCACACGGGACAGACTACTAGTTCATGATGCCAGTATCCAACCCGGACAACACAACACAAGAACAACCTCTCAGTCTCACAGTCACGGACGAAAGGTCCAACTGCAGCTCCACAACATAAGTAAAGCCAAAGAAACTGTGGAGACCAACCAAACCACCACAACCTATAGGTCACACACCCTGCAGGCCCATGCCTGACACCTTTAGAGACTCTGGCTCGAGCTCCCTAAAGTGAGGCACTGGTAAACAGGACTAGCCAGGGCCCAGTACATCTACTGGTGTCCGTAACCCCCAGCTACGAGCGCGCCACAAGTGACTAAACACAAACTCTCTCTCAAGTCACTGTCCCACTGTCGTCTTTCCCTCAGCCGAACGTACTACTCAGCACGAGAGTGAGGGTGTCCAGGAAGACGACAAGACCTCGTTGGTACCACTGCACCGGGACAAGCCCCGAGCACACTCACGTGCCTGGCTCACACAAAACCTGGGGCTCCCAACTGAAGAGGCATTCCGGAATAGGTGCCGGACCACCAAACTCAGCAATGCACAAACCACGATATATACTTATATATTCTTTATTACAATCACAGTACAAACGTAAGGACTAGCTTGACCTAGTCATCTTAACCATTCATAATCTGGTCTATCATCGGTCACCATGTGACCTCCAAACCATCTCACACTAATACACACATATACCATGACAGTATAACACAACCTTGCTTGTCATTGGTCACGCTGTGACCTCTATGGCAATACACATTACACTCATTATTCGATAACCACTTAATAACCACACTTACATTACATTAATTAACCATCTTAATCAATCTATAATCACATACTAGAAAGCTAGGGCTAGATTCACATAGGAACCTCACTGCCCAACCACTACGTCAACCAGTGCATATGCGACACACACACACACACACAAAGCACCACTACAACGGAGTATGTGCCATGCACATCCTCAAATCACGATAACACCACGCCAAGTACATAACCACGCACTAACCATGTGGGTAACCTACTCGCAGAGCTTTACAGAGGCCAATACACCTCTTACCAAAGCCATGCACAATAAACGACGATAATCGAATATCCAAAACACCAAAAGCAAGCCAAGCAGAACCCTCGGCTGCGATCGCGACGGCCTCTATGACCGCCATCTGATTGCGACACCACGATATGGCGCGACAAGAAATCCTGTCACGACGGATCGTCCTACTGCGACATGATCGCGACACCCTGAACTGTCGCTTTAGCAGGTGAAAACCCCAATCCAGGAACCATCTCCGGATTTCCATACAAACCACATTAATTTCCGATTTTCATGCTTTAATGAATAACCTAACATGCCATCTATTGTTCATAAAGTAATAAACCCATGGAATACGCATCACATGCCAACCACGTAATAAAAATGGTGGAATCTCCCTACCTTCACGAAGAACGCTCAAAACGACTACGGCACGGCGTCTCCCCCGCTCCATGCAACGTCCCCACGTCGAGAGCGCGACGAGAACTCCGTCGAAACACCAAATCACCCCGAACAGCCACAGAAGCTCCTCTCCTGGGTCGAGCAGAGCTTGGGAAAACTCTGTTCGACAAACCTTTTTAAAAACCGAACAACGGTTACTAACGCAACACACCTCACCGGCGTGACCTGATCGCAACAGCCTCAGGTGACGCCTTCTCACTCCTGACGTCAGCAGCCCCGCTCCGTGCGCGACACGCGGCATGCAAGCAGACGTCGACACCAAACAGCGGCAACCTTAACGCGGCCCCCACGACCGACGCGTCCAGAACGCGGCCTTCACAACTGTCGCGTTCACACTTAGTGAACCAACGGGCACTACGGGTCTAACCTTCCGGCCCACTAAGCTCCACACAACGCGCGGAAACCTCAACAAAGGCCCAATGACCCCAAATCGATCATGAGCACTACACCAAAACTAATAAACACAAATCCGAACTACCATTAAACAATGATCCGCAAAGATCTGAGAACACGTTACGTTACAGTCCGATTACCCATGTGTTGGAGGCTTGCCAGTGAAGCTGGTAGCTTAGGCAATGCTTTGCCTGTGTGGCTTACAGCTTAGGCGATCAGCTGTTGAGGTGGTGTGCCTGTGAGGCTTGGCCTAGGCTTTACAGTTATTGAGTGGACTATTGGTGCTGTTGTCTCTTCGTCTTTTCGAGATTTGCAGCAACTGAGTTAATTAGTTTAGTATTGTTAATTATGCTTTGTTGTAAGCATGATGTGGTTTGGCTTCCGGTGTTGCCAACGAGACCCGTTGGGGTTGAGGTCCTCCCGTATTCTGTGTGGTTTTGGGTGGTCCCCTACTGAGCCAGTGATTTATTGAGGCTCACTCCCTTACAGTTCTTTTCACGGTTTACCATTGGTGTGGCTTGCGGAGGTGTCATGGCAGACTTGTACCACCAGCAGTAATGTTAGTACAGTTGTGTGAGCTTGTGCTCCCTCGGGGTATGTCCCAGGTAGTTGTACTCTTCTTAATTTGGACATGTAATAATGTAATGGGACAGTTGTAAATTGTTATATGCAGATATGAGCACATGTTCTTTCTTGTGTCTCTTACTGTTGTGGTTTGTCTTTTATATTCTTCCTGGACACGTGTACGAGCTATCCCTTGCGAGACTTCGGTCCGTTCGCGGGAGACGGATCTGGATATGGACCCTTATTGGGTATAGATATCCAGGGCCGTTACAATTAGCTTCTTCTATGGCTGTCACTTTTTTGTGTCCACTGGTTTGTAGGGATCTGAGAATTTTTCTTATCATATCCCCAGTGTTATATATCTTTCCAAGTCCTATAAGACCATTAGTTATATCAGTAAATCTGTTATACATTTGTGTAATAGTCTCACATGTCAACATTTGGAACTTCTCATACTGTGTAACCAGGGTATCAATCATAGTTTCCTTTGCTTTATCTGTTCCTTTGTATGTGAGTTTCAACTTTTCCCACATTTCTTTTGTAGATTTGCATGTCGAGATACTATTGAATTCACTCCTTGTTAGGGTACAACATATGAGGTTCTTGGCTTTGCTATTCTGAGAAAGTATTTATCTGTCATTGTCTGTCCACTCTTCTCTTGGGTTGAGAACTATCAGATCTCCTTCTTCAATGATAGTGCATAGATGATAGTCATAACCCTGGCGGAAGAACTCCATCATAGTCTTTCAATAGTTGTAATCTTCTCCATCAAACAAGGGTGGTCTGTTGATAGATTAACCTTCAACAAAACCTTGAGTTGCCATCTGATCTTGCTCTTTAGATCGTTGAATCTTCTGCTTTTTTGATACAGCTTGTAGATATCAGAAGATGTGAAGAGCTTGGCTCTTATACCACTTGTTGGCCCACTTATGGTTGGCACCAAGGATAGCCTAGAGAAGGGGGGGGGAATAGAAAATCTAAAAACACAGATAAAAATCGCCACTTAAAAACTTTGGTTAATGATGTAGTTGTGTGTAGTAGAGAGTAGCAGTGCGAAAGCTAATAAAGAAACAATCACACAAGAACAGAAATTTTATCCTGGTTCAGTACTTCCCCATTGAAGACCTACATCTAAGGGTGTCAATGGGCCGGGCCTGTACTGGGCCTTGCTAGGCCCGGCCCAGGCCCGATTTTTTAAAAGTCGGCCCGGGTTCGGCCCAGGCCCAGTTTTTTTAAAAGCCGGCCCGGGCCCGGCCCAGGCCCGGAAAAGCCCGGCCCGGCCCGAAAATATTATTTTTATTTATATAATATATAATATATGTACTCTAATTCATTTTGCCATCAATTTTTTAGAAAATTTTGGACGGTTTTGTTATGTATCAGAAATTTTGGACGATTTTATTATTTTTATATATTTTACTTTTTCTATATTAATATTTAATTTATAAAAAATTATATTTGGAGTAGATTTATTGTGAAAAAATGAATATAATTCTCTTTTAAATATAAATTTTAATATAACATAATTTATTTATATTTTTCGGGCCGGCCGGGCCGGGCCTCACAAAGCCAAGCCTGGCCCTATTTTTTTCCGGGCCGGGCCAAAAACTTTTAGCTGGTTCATTTTCCGCCTAAGCCAGGTTAAAACCGGGCCAGGCTTCCGGGCCTCCGGCCGGCCCGGCCCAATTGACACCTTACCTACATCTAGTCCCCAAGCAAATATTGAGATTTCACTAACCTGGGTACAATCCCCCCAAGGATATACAAACCTCCAGCTCCCCGCTGGTCCTCTTCCTTTTCGAGTAGGAAGGAAACTCACTTCTGTTATAGGTCAAGAAGCCACCCTCCTGGAATAAATTCCAGTGCGATTTTGCTAGACTTAAACCCTCAGCTAGGTTCTGTTGACACCAACCCCATCTATGTTCTTCCCTTAATCAAAGGGGAACACTGTGTACAATCCCACAGCTGGACAGATCATCCACCAGCACTCTGCTAGCCTTTTCTTCACAAAGGAAGAGGAACACTGTATACAGTCCTACAACTGGACATAAGTTTTTCTTAGAAAAGAAAAAACAAGCTGAGAGCTATACAAGATGAATACTAAGGAACTTAAACTCTCAGCTCACAGACTCTCTCCCAGATTTACAATGACGTACAGAGAGAGTGGAGAGAGAAGAAAAACTTGAATGTTTGAAGACTTCATATGGCTGCTTGCGCGCACACTTCTTCTTGGGCTTGAGCTCTTTCTCTCTTGCTTTAAGTGTGTATGACGTTGAGGCTTCTCACTGAATGTACACTATTTCAGAATGATTTTCAGGAAGGCTCTCTTTCTTATGCTTCAAACACTTTATCCTTTATAGAGTAGAAAGATAAATCTGTTGAGGAGATTCGTTGGAACTCTTATAGCCATTGCTCATCTTATTCTTCATCTACTTTCCTTCTCTTCTGTCTAACATACATCTCATGTGTCTAACGGATGCTAACAGCAGGTCCAATATGTTTTGAGAATAGTCATGTAGACATTTAATGCAAATAGGAACATGCATGTTAGATTAGAGAAGTCTTCTGACAGATAGCCCATACCTCTTTTTGCCTTACTTCCATATTTCCTGCTGACAACATCTCACACACCCTGAGTGATAGACATAAAGAAGATATTCAGTCATACAGAGAAATAATAATAAAAACATGTGAAGTACATTTGAACTTTTATTTTGGCACCAAAGACATTTTGAAACATTTGAAATGTAAAGACAATCGATGTTTGCTTAAGGCAATCGATATTTCAGAAAGGCAATCGATATGTAACAACTGTAATCGCTACATGAAGGCATCGATGTTTATGAAGGCAATCAATGTTTTATAAAAGATAAATCTATGTTTAAGTTAAACAACAATCGATGTTCAAATAGTCAGCAATCAATATTTTAAGATAATCAATATAAACAATCGATGTGAAAGCAATTGATGTTTTAAGATAGTCGATATAAGTAATCAATGTGAAAGCAATCGATGTTTTAAGATAATCGATATAAGAAATAGATTATGAAAGCAATTGATATGAAAGCAATCAATGTCTCTGATGATCAAACTTTCCCCATATAAATTAATTCACTTATGTATACATTAGTTTTGATGATTAACAAAACAATACTAACAATTACTCGAGCCTTGAGGACAGGAATAAAAGTAAAAGGAAGTTCAAAGACAGTCAGGTAAAACTCTCACTTCATTTCTTTCAAGTCATTGCAACGACTTCTTAAGTTGTCATAACGATTTCTTAAGACCTCGTAACGATTTGCTCGTCGCAACGATTTCTTAAGTTGTCATAACGATCTCTTAAAACCTTGTAACGATTTGCTCGTCGCAACGATTTCTTAAGTTGTCATAACGATCTCTTAAGACCTCGTAACGATTTGCTCGTCGCAACGATTTCTTAAGTTGTCATAACGATCTCTAAGACCTCGTAACGATTTGCTCGTCGCAACGACTTCTTGAGTTGTCATAACGATTTCTTAAGACCTCGTAACGATGTGCTCGTCGCAACGATTTCTTAAGTTGTCATAACGATTTCTTAAGACCTCATAACGATTTGCTCCTCGCAACGATTTCTTAACTATTTCTTAAGTGATCACATCGATTTCTGTAGAACTCATAACGATTTCTGTATTGTTCATAACGATTTGTCTACCACAAAAATTTCTTAAGTGATCACATCGATTTCTGTAGAACTCATAACGATTTCTGTATTGTTCATAACGATTTGTCTACCACAACTATTTCTTAAGTGATCACATCGATTTCTGTAGAACTCATAACGATTTGTCTACCACAACGATTTCTTAAGTGATCACATCGATTTCTGTAGAACTCATAACGATTTCTGTATTGTTCATAACGATTTGTCTACCACAACGATTTCTTAAGTGATCACATCGATTTCTGTAGAACTCACAACGATTTCTGTATTGTAACGACTTGGTAAGTAATCACATCGATTTCTTTGATGCTAATAACGTTTTGTCTTGCACAACGATTTCATAAGTGCTTATAACGATTTCATTATGATTTATGATTATTTGTCATAACGATTTGCCTATCAACTTATAACGATTTCATAAGTCATAAGGGATCGGCTCTGTTCATATCGATTTTATTGTTATATCAATATTCTTTAATATACGTTGAATAGTCAAAGTCGTGTCTCGCCTGTTTGACTGCTATGCATTCAATGCACTCTGAACGTATCTCTCATGCATACAGATGATATCTTCCACTATTGTGCTATTCTGTCTACATCTTTATTTTGACAGAAAGGAGCTTTGCTAAATATAGCAATATCTTTTCCAACTGTGACTAACAATCAACGACAGCCCTAGCTGTCTCCTATGTATTGGTGATATGCTTGCAGATACCTGACAAGATTTATCTGTACAACGTTGGACACAAAAGATACAAGATATCAAACATTTCTTTGGCGTGTACTAAAGGATAAAAGACTGAAGATCAGAAGCTTCCTTGCAGACCAGTCTAACGTACACCAGAATGAGAGACAACGGTTCTTTAACGTTCAAATTTCAAGTAGAAGCTTAAATACAAGACTACAAGACTGAAAAAAAAACCTGGATAAGAGAACAACATTCTGTGATAGAGAATAGCCAATCTTCCAAGTCCTCAGTAGTTGAAAACAAGAGCGAAGCACTCCATTCCAATAGATCTTAGCTCTTTTGCTCTCTGTGTTGAAAAAGAAATTCCTGTGAGAGCCAGTGAAGTCTTTTGAGAGAAACCAGTGTCAAAATCCTTTCTCTCTCGAGGCTTGTTTGCTTCAGATTATAGCTGTTTGAGCTAGTTCCTGAAGCTTGTTCTTGTGCTTACTTTTATTAGTTTTATTCCCTTCTGTGTGAAGGAAGACCTGGTGGTATCCAGGGTGGTTTTATTCCCTTCTGTGTGAAGGAAGACCTGGTGGTATCCAGGGTGGTTGTATTCCCTTCAGGTTGAAGGAAGACCGGTTGTGGCTGGGTGTAAGGATCCGTGAGGGGGATAATACCCTTGATAGTGATATCCTGAGGTATTGCTCAGGGACTGGACGTAGGTCTCCTGTGGAAAGGAGTTCCGAACCAGGATAAAATCCTTATGTCTTGTGGCTGTGTTTTGTGCGTTTGCTGTTTCATTCCCTCTAACCCTAACTTTCGTTTAAGTTGTTGTGTAATCTTATCAGTGAACAGGTTTCAATCAAAGATCTAATTTTTATAACCCATTCACCCCCCCTCTGGGCTAGCTAGCTGGGCAACAGTCTCACTTTGATTGTCCAGGAGTCGGAGTTGAACCACTTCGACTTATGGGAGTCAGAGTTGAGCCACTTCGACTTTTCAGGAGTTGGAGTTCGACTTAAGAGATTCATAAACAAAATGACTTCGGATATGATGAAGTTAACTTCATGTATGACGAAGTGTAACTTCGCATAAAATGAAAACAATGTAGTCAGTCGAATTTAAGCTTCGTATATAACTTTCGGATATGACAATGTTAGCTTCGAATATGACGAAGTAAAACTTCGTATATGATAAAGTAAAACTTCATATATGACGAAGTAGAACTTCGTATAAAATAGATCATAACGCTGTCGGTCGAAATGAAACACGCAATCAGTCGAAATGAACTTCGTATAGAACTTCGGATATGACGAGTTAGCTTCGTATATACGAAGTTAGACTTAGACTGATCATGACAAAAAATAAGCATGTCGAAGTGGACTTCGGATATGACGAAGCTAGCTTCTAGCTATATGACGAACTAAGCTTCGACTGAACATGATAAAAGCATGCATGATGAAGTTGAAGTTTCAAATATAACCAAGCGACAAGCGATGGAAAATACAGTAGTCATGTTAGAAAATAATATTGAATATATTAATGATATATATATATCATGAGTTTTATTATCACCAAAATAAAATGATCAAATATAGAGTGGTTCAACACCCCACTCAGTGGGGTCTTCAAGACATCAATCCCCTCTTGCAAGGTCGACAAATCCTTTCTGTTCCGCTTTCCATAGTGCAAAAGTCCGCCGCTTCCTCCATTTGACATCTTGTAACGTCGTGTGTTTTTTCGGATCCATGTGGATCTTGTATGATGTGGTTGTGGCGGCCGTTGTGAGGCCAATGTGAGATTGGTTGTGTGGAATGTATGGTGCGAATGTGTGGCTTGAGCAGGTAAAGTGCAGGGTTGGTTCTGGAATGAAACAGGACCTGCTGCAATTGAGTTGGAGTTGGCGGCCAGGTATGTGGTCGTTTACTGCATGATCTTGGCGGCAGTATCTGTGGACGCTAATGGTGGCGGTTGTGTTGGCGGCATAGGGGTTGACGCCAACCTGAGAATGATGCAGGTTATAGGCTCACCCGAGGGCAGTCTTCTTGTTCTGTTCTCATTTCCTCTTGCCCCAGCTTCGCGTCCCGGTATTCCTAAAGCTTCTAACATGTACTGAAGGGTGCTTGGAGGATCGTGGAACGCGTGGCGTTACTGAATTGCGTGAGGAAACGTCGCATCGTGGTGCAATTCCCGTGGGAGCTCGCGGAAGGTTCGGCGTGAACCGGGAGATTGCAGGAGGTTCTAGCGTGTTCTGAGGTAGGGGACGAACCCGTTTAGCCCCGTAGAAACATTAAAACACATCGTAACCACTGGAATCAGCATGATAATCCATTTTCGGATAAAGTTGCACCATAGGGGGATAATGGGTGGTTTAATGTACGAAGTATGTTGTAATGGGTTACATTGGGTTCTGGCATGCTGAAGGAACTGCATTTGCATGTTTTTCCGTAGTTAGAATGGTTAAAAAAGCCCGCAGATTCGGATTAGGGTTTCTGCAGGGTTTATGGCCGCAGAACTTGGCGTCAACATCGTTTGTCGCCAAGCTCCTCAGCCAGGATGTTAACGGCTAGGTCCCTTGCCGTTGACTTGGTGTAAGCGGCAGTCGATGTTGCCGCCTACAGGTTATGAACAGAAATGACTGAATATGGTATTTACCGAAAATGCATGTGTGTTGACACGTGAAGTGCACTGAGTGCACTTGGCTTTCGTGTTTAGCATACAAGGTATGCAATTAGTTACTTACTTCAGTGACTGCGCTTGTTTACGCGAGTCAGTTGGGTTCACGTGTAGTGGACCGTGGTTACTTGTGGTTTACGTGAGGTTTCACGTGGTCTGTGTGTGACGTGCACGTGGTTCTGTGTACGTGGCGAGTAGTACGACGCCTACCGTGGTTACCTCTCCAGTTGGGTGCCCCAGGTTCTTTGTGAGCCAGCTGTTAGCTCGGGGCTTTGTCCCGGTACTTGTGCTGTTCCGTCGAGGTCTGTGTCGTCTGACCTGGACACCCTCACTCTTGTGTTTGAGTAGCACGTCTGGCTGAGGGAAAGACGACAATGGGACAGTGACACTTGTGTTTGTCTTTAGTCACTTGTAGCGCGCTCGTAGTTGGGGTACGGACACCAATAGTCGACACTGGTCCCCAGTTAGTCCTTTTCCAGTGCCTCACTCTAGAGAGCCCGGGCCAGGGTCTCCTGAGGTGTCAGGCATGGCCTGTGACCGTGTGGTTCGCAGGTGGTGGTGTTTAGTTGGTCTCCACAGTTGCTTGACCTTTTCACGTGGAGCGGCAGATGGACCTTTCGTCCGTGGCTGCGAGACTGAGAGGTTTTACCTGTGTTAGTTTGTCCGAGTCAGTTTCTGGTGTCGCGAACCAGTTCACGTGACCCGTGTTGGCTGCCTCTACTTTAGCTTGTACACCTGTACTGGTTTGCTGTTTAATTATTAAAGTTGTTTCTCGTAGTCGGCAGACGGTGAGTACTTTTACAGCTTTAATATCCTGTTTAGCTGTTCTATAATTGTTGGTATTGTTTACTGCTTTCGTACCTGTGGTTTGGTTTGCTCGGTGTTGGGGAGTTCCCTACCGAGCCAGTGACTAGCGAGGCTCACCCCTACCCCCACAGGTGAGAGCGAGGAGGACGTTTCTCGACCGTCGTCCAGTTCAGAGCCGCGCCGTAGCGGTGCAGGGTCAGTACCTCCAGCTGTGTAGTAGCAGCTCCAGCAGTGTGTGAGTTAGTTGTTTATTTTCTTCAGTTGTACCTCGGGGTATGCCCAGGCTCTTGTACTTCTTTTCAGTTTTGTGGAAATTTGGCTATGTAATCTTGTGATATATATATATATATATATATATATATATATATATATATATATAATGTGGTGTGTTCCTTGTGTTTACACGGACTGTGGTTTGGTTTCCCTTGCGAGGCTACGGCCTGTTCGTGGGAGGCGGATCCTTATAAAGCTTGTTATCGATTTAACGGGCTTAAGTAAGGCGTTCCGTCACACATCTCTTGTAAGTTCGATACACGGTGGAAACCGACATGAAGAGAGGCATCCAGTGCAGAGGAATGCAAAGTAAAGGGAGAAGGGCCAATCATTCAATAAACTATTATGCCATTATCTCATTAGATAAATGTATTTGAATATTCACCTAAACATGTTTTACCAAGAATGAGTATTTGTTGCTAGTAGGACGTGTGTGGTTAAGTTTAATGGTCTATAAAGAATTTAAAGGTTTAACTGGTAAATGGTAATGATTAATTGTGAATTATTGTGGTTAGCCGAGTTCAGTGGTCTGGCTCTTACCTGGAATGCCCATCTAGTCAGGTACCCCAAGTTCTCTATGAGCCATGCATGCTAGTGCTTGAGATTTCTCCCGATACTATATGTACAGTGGAGGTATGTGTCGTCTTTATGGACATCATCACTTGTTTGTCGAGTTGTACGTTCGACTGAGGGAAAGACGACGACGAGGCAATGGTTTGTGGTGTGTTTTACTTTCTTTTAGTCGCTTGTAGTGCACTCGTGGTTGGGGACAGACACTAGTAGACATCTGCAGCTTGGCTGTCTGCAGATGGTGTTGGTTATACTCCACAGTTTCCTTGTGTTTGTAGAGGTGGAGCCGCAATTTGACATTTCGTTAGTGGTTGCGAGACTGTGAGGTTTTTCTTGTGTTGACGTGTATGAGTTAGATATTAGGGTCATGAACCAGTAGTTGTGATCGGAGTAGTAAATTATTCCTTCTGACTAAAGTTTCTGATTTTTTTTCATAACGTGTGGTGTAGAACTTGAAAGGGGACTTTCTAGTTGTACTTCTCATTTATAGCTTTCTCTACATTTTTTTCCAATGGTTTATTTATCGTACTTGTCTTGCCTTGGCGAATCTTAAAGTAACAATTTATTTTTGATTAATTACGTAGTTACTCTTATTTATGTTGATTATGAATTTCCTTTAATTAGTGTAGTTGATTAGTTGTCAGTAATGATGAGTTTACTTACGTTAATTGAAACCATGCTTTAATTTCTAGTACTCATAAATTCCCTTTAAGTTGTTTAATGCAAGTTGATCGGTGAGATTGTGTGTTACTCTTACTACCCCTCTATTGCACGTTGATTATGTATGTTGTTTTAGGTAGTTCCCTACTGAGCCTGTAACTTTGTGAGTCTCACACCTCTACACCCTAATTTAGGTATTTTAGCGGACGTGATTTTATGGAGGCAGACCTGTAGTGTGAGCTTTTGCTTTTGTTGTACACCTTAGGATATGTCTAAAATTGTTGTACTTTTATTTTAGACATGTATTAATGTATTGAGATAATGTAAATTTATGTAAATGATGATAAATTCATTTACTTGTCATGTATCTTTATACCAGTGTGATTGTCTTTTATATTTTACTAGACACGTATATGATATCTCTAGCGAGACTTCGGTCTGTTCGCGGGAGGCGGATCTGGATATGAAGTCTTTTCGGGCATAAGTATCCAGGACCGCAACAAATGAGATGTTAAAAATAATGTTATTAAACTGTTTCCCCTGTTCTATAGAATTATAAAAATATTTTAAAGAATAAAAATGTCATGACAAATAAAATGTGAATAAATTTAAAGCTTGTTATCATTAGGGTTGCCAATGAGTCTAATTTGAAATGGAAAATGAGTGTTTTCACTTTCGCTTACTATAAGAAAAAGCTTCTGCATCTATCTCCGCTTTAAGTTGAGAAAATAGAAACAAGAATAATTAGAAATTTTTGATACAACAATATTTATATAGTTAGAATAAATTTATAAATTTACAAGTACATTGATTATCAATTTTATAAATACTTTTAAATATAGTATTAACAATCTACTGGTATAGATAACTAACAATAATAAATAAAAATATATATTCTACCATATATTATCCATCACATACATTATAATTAATGACTTGTACTAAATGAAGTATGACAATGCCAAAATAGTATAGTAATATAATATAATATATATAAGGGTTGAGTAATAGATAATCGACATATGTTAGTACGAAGATTGTCAAAGAAAAACTACCATATATGATGGAATGAGAGAGTGACCACTAGCCACTAAATAAGATAATGATAGATGACATTTGTATATAGATTGGAGGTGAGAGATAGTGAGTTAAAAATTCAAGAGTCGAGGTTGA
>CM024764.1:102025253-102222464 GCA_014218235.1 Colocasia esculenta | reverse complement strand
AAAACCAGGGGCCTGGGCTAAGAAAGATTCGATCGGCTCCCCGAGGCCCAAATCGATTCTTTTTAGCCAGACTGTCTTGACAAGGACTCGACCGGCTCCCGAGGCTCAAGTTGAATCTATACACTTTACATACTCTGAAACACGTGAAGGGTATGCTTCTTCGAAGCGGGTGCGCATTGGGCCCCATCGTCCTTCGAATAATTCATCCCTTGTCGTGCTTTTTACAAGATGACAACAGAGATAAACAGAGATAAGATTTTAGAATCTTATCTTTTCTTTATTGATATATAGTGGTGTGTGGATGGATTATTGAGCATGGTATGAGTAATGCAATTTATTGCTTTGTGAAAAGCTGTATGTTAAGGCAATGACCTTCTTGATTCATGTTGGGATGATTTAGTGAGGGTCGAAAAGTACTAAATGTTGTGAGCCATGTATGCATGCATCAGTCTATCCCCTGCAATTTCTATGATTTCCCCAGGTTTATATGATTTGTTAGAATTTATGTTTTGGAAATAGAGAAACATGTGTAGGACTATTAAATTCTCCAGTAAATCGTGCTTTGTGCAATAAATACGGGTAGAATTTCGTGCGAATACATGCATGTTAGGCCAGGGCTGAGGCATGTTAAATCAATTGTTTATGCTAGATTTCCATGCTAATAGGGATTTCAAATAGCATGTGAAATGGATGTTTGATTTTCTGCAAATTCGTTTTAGTTCAGAAAAATCTGAAAACTTTCATGTAGAATCCTAAACCTGAAACCAGTATGTGGTTAAAGTTTCAGGTCATTTGGACAATTATACAGTGCAATATGAAATTTCCATGCAAAATGCGTGACTAATGCAAGCTATTACGAAATGATTTGGTTTCTGAACAATTTAACCTGATTAATGAAACTTTCGGAATGTTAATTATGGTCATCTGTAGTAGCATGATTAGGAGAAAAACAGAGTCACATTGTGCATGAGAAAATGAATGAGATGTGAGTGTTATGTGAAAAACACGTGTTAAAACTCGGTATGAGTAAAGTGTAAAAGTTGTGCCTATGTGATACTGCTACCCTAGAGGCATCGGGAGCCGTATATAGAAAAGTCCCTATGGAAGGCTCCATGTGATATAAGTTTGTCCCAAAGGCATTGGGAAAACCTCAGAGGTGGACAAGTACCACTGGATAGGGTGGAGAGGGCTTCTCCCGGTCTGCGCAATTACCAAGATTCACCGTTGTATTGCCTAGGTGGTGAGTATGTGTATGAGTTATGTCATGCGTTGTGATATGAGTTGTGTTGAAGAGCTATGCTAAGGAATGAGCACGAGCTATGAGGTATCGGTTTGAGTCCTCTACTAGGTAGTTAGGACTATGTGTCATGAAAAATTGTTTAAGTAATGAAAAATAAGTAAAGTGTGAAATGAGATGTGAATGCGGCACGTGGTGAGTGCAAAAGATGAGATATGTGACAAGTGAAACCAAGAGTAAATGATATGACAATTATGTAGAGTGGAATTTCGTATATACATGTGAAACTAGAATGTGTGGATGTGAGATTTTAATCCATGTTAAGACAATCTGCAATCATGTTAGAATAGTAACCTTAATATGTATGATCATATTTTTATGTGCAAAATACCTAGAATCCATGCTAGGGACCATTATAAGTATGTATAAACAATACCATGCTTGGTCGTTCACATGTGGTGATTTAATCGTTATTGTAGCTCTCATATGTTAATTTATTGTTGCTAAACCAGGTAGAAACCAGCAAGCCTAAAGCATGAAAAAGGTCATGTATATTTATAAGAATGTGTAAATTCCATGTTAGGTATGTTCCTTTCATGTATGCACGGTAATCATGTCAGCGGCTTTCATGTCTTAGATGGTTGAAGGTAGATTTCATGTGTGAAATGAACAGAAAGCATGGGTGGGGAAAATTTATTGATAAAGAAAATCTAAAAGCATGAGTCATGTGGTTCAATTATAGAATCACCATGATAGGTTGTAAATTTTAATGCTCAACATGCTATGTTTATGTTTCTTTCATATGTTAATATCCCAATTGAATTGTCATGCTTAGCATCATATCATGTAATTTCATTTCATCAAGTAATGGTGTATGTGAGTAAACTTGGATAACCATGTAATTGAATGTATGGATATGAAAATCAGCAAGTAAAGTGTGGATATGACATGGTAAAACATGTATGATAGTTAGGTTCCATGCTAGTTGAATTGTCCAATTAGAATAAAGTTTCATGCCTAAGTGTGCAATGTTGCTAAACGGTTGTACTATGCTTTTAACCTTCAATCCAGGTTGTAAAATGTGAATTCATGTGAATCTGATTTTATTAGATTAAAACAGAAAGCAAATTGTTCAATTAACCATGAAAAGTGCATGTGAAGAATAATTAGTCATCATGTTAGTTGTTCTTTTCCTTAAGACCAATGTTATGCCTTAATGGTGGAAATATCTATAGAACGAAATAATGTGTGAATGAATCATGTTACATATTAGGAGTAATGAAATATGTGCATGTGTGTAATGTAATGTCCATGATTTAGGATATAAACATGATAGACTAAAGCATGCTCATATGAATGAAATTGTGTACTAGTTGCAAGTAAAGTTCATGTGTGTTCTTGTAATCTATGATAATATGCATCCCTTAAATGTAAATGGCTAGATGTGAGTGTGAGATGTTTAAGTTTTAGCCTTTGGTTTGCTTGCTGAGTCTTTGGACTCACTCTTGCTTTGGCGTACAGGTTGACAGGTATCTTGCACTAGAAGGAAGCGTAGTGAGGACCGTCATTTTGGGAAGGCTATTTTGTGGAGCTGCCGCTAGATGTACTTTTCTATTTCTTTTATCATGTAAACAATGATTGTGTGGACAATATTTGAACAATGTAGTTCCTTTATCTTGTGTTATGTGGACATTGTCTTTCCTTTATTTACTATTTAGACTGTGGAATATATGTGGGTGATGGACTGAAAGTGAAATATTTATTTCATTCCGTTGTACTCTATCGCTATCCATGTACATATCAACCTATCGACTAGTGTTGGGTACATGTCCCACTGTGACAACGCCCTTTATATCGATGGGGATTGGTATAATCGTACCGGTATGAAGAGGGTCATTACAATAAGCGCATATCTTTTCCATTTGTTTTCCATCACATTTTTGGGGCTTCCATTTGCAGACTCCTCCCCATCCGTCCATGCATCCGTTAGTTTCTAGGACGATGTGGCAATCAGGAGGAGGTAATTCTAGATCAGGTAGGTTTTGGACCTTTTCCTTGATCTGTTTTACAATAGCCCAATCTTGTTGATTCATTTTTCTTTCTCCGGTTGGGCTTACTTTGGAGTACAGTGGGCCTAATTGTTTGCCCAGATAAGGGATGTAACTTCTGGCGTAGTTGAGAATTCCTAGCCATGATCTTAATCCCTTAGTATTCATAAGCTCTTTTCAAGGTAATCCGCAATTTTCTTTATTATATGCTCCTGCAGTTTGATTTTGCGGTTACCTATGGTGGCTCCTAGGAAATCAATGGTTGGTACATCAATTTTCATCTTTGAGCTACTCAGTATCAAACCATTTTTCTTGCATATTTCTAACATAATTTCTAGGTGCCTGGCATGTTCTTTTTCTGTCTCAGAGAAAACAAGTATGTCATCAATGTATACGGTAATGAAATTTTTCATACCTTTAAAGCAGTTGTCCATTTTTCTCTGAAATATTGCGGGAGCATTTTTAAGGCCGAATGGCATTGCCAACCATTCGTATAGTCCCTGTGGGACCCAGAATGTTGTCCATTCAATGGAGTCTGGATGCATTGCAACTTGATGAAAACCACTTTTTAGGTCGAATTTGGAGTATACCTTGCTATTTCCGACCTTTTGGATAATGGTATTAATTTCGGGTAAACTGTATTGGTCTTTGTGTGTGTTGTCATTCAGTCTCTTGTAATTGAAGACCATTCGTTCTTTTCCTCTGACCTCTTTTCCTGTATTGGGGTCAATGGTTGTTCCGGAATTGACGATGATAGCAGTGGTTCTGTGCTTGCTTTTACTGGGCCTAATCATGCCAAGTTTGAGTAGTGCCTCTGTATGTCGCCCATAGGATGCTTCCATCTAAGGCGATATGTGTTTCAGGGGCCTATCTTCAATAGTTAAGTCTGGGTTTTTGATTTCCAGTTGGCATGTGATTTTGTTGGATGACCAATATTTCATAGGATCATCCCCAATATAGCCCATGTCCTTCAGTTCCTGTATTAGCTTTTGGTAACTAAACTGGAATGGTGAAGAGATTTCCATACCTCCATAGGCACATAGTGTTGCTATAGAAATATATTCTTCTTCTTCAAGTTCCAATTCTTCAATTGCTGCAATAATAGGAACTATTTGCTGAGTCTGAATTTGGGTAACATTTTTGTAAAATGTTACTGTATCTCCTTCAATTCGGACTCCTCCTTTCATAGCTCTTATAAAGTTGCATCCAAGTATCATTTGTATATCATCACCTAGCTTCATAGGGAAGACATATGTGTATGGAATTCTAAAAATGTTGTCACCGATGATCATTTTTCCATACCTTAGCCTTTTGCTGGTTGAGACTTTTGAATTAATGCCGCTGAATTTTGCCAAGAAGGGGTTATCTTCAACAGCATTTTCAGATACTGCTCCAGTATTTATGCAGCAGGTGGATGCTCCTGTGTCCAGAATGGCATGGACACTGAAGTTTGCAACATCAGGAATATTAATTTCGAGAACAAGATTGTACAGCATATTCTTGGTTCTCTTTGGCGGGGAGAGTTCATTTTTTGCTATTGAGAGGATTTTCTGTGTTTCTATTTGTCGAAACACATTTGTTTCTTCATGAATTTCTACTCCCTTGCCTTTTTCTTTGTACAATTCATCAAATTCTCTTTCGAAAACTTCTTCCTGTGTAGAGAGGTATTTCTGCTTCCAATATTCTATTTGTTGCTTGGAAGTTTCTACCTCCTGTTTGAGCCTTGTGATTTCAGCTTCGCACCATGTGATGTACCCCTGTTGTTCATGCATAAGAGAGAGGGGGTTATACTGTATTGGTTTAGGGCGAGATGCTGGTACCTTCTGTCCGAAGTAGTAGAGAGCACAAAGGTTGCAGGTTGTGATAAGGCACTGTGGGCAGTGCATTCTGCAGTTGATGGATGTTTCTTCTCTGCAACAGAAACATTTAAGGGAGCCTGCACCGTTGTATTCCCAGGCATGGTTGCAATCATGCTGGGTTTTTGTGGCTCGTATCATGGATCGGTATCCATCTCCTCCAATCCAATATGTCTGATCTTCTTCCCGAAAATAGTAAAGTTTTTCAGAAACAGTCATGACATTTAGGGACTTTGTTAAGTCCTCCATTTCTTCCCCTTCTGAGATGCTGTATATAGCGTCGCTTTCATTGTCTCCTTCTTGGACGGAGACTATATCACAGTCCTCAGGTAGGTCCAGATTTTCAAATATGGCGACCCTTTTGATGCTTCTTCTGTCATTGGGGCACTCTCTGGCGAAGTGTCCTTCTTGGCCGCATAAGTAGCATTTGCACCTTTTATTTCGCTGGAGGTGCTTTCTTCTTTCAATACGGGCATGAGAGGCATGAGGTTTGCCCTTGTATGTTTTTGATCTCCTCACGCCGTATTTCTTCTCTGATTTGTAGTATCTTGGGATGGGAATACTACTGCAGAAGGATAAATTCTTGAGGGAGCGTTTATATGCTGCTTCCCTGCATTCATTTTCCAAGAACTTGTAAGCAAATAAAACTCTTGGGAAGACTCCAATGGTGTTACCTGGGTATCTGGCCTCATATGCTGCTTTAATTCTTGGACCGAGTTCACCAGGCATTTTGAACCAGAATTTTTCAGAAAGATCTGTATTGATGAAAAGTCTTCCTGACTTGGAGGCGAGTCTCATATATTCATTCATGTAAGCCACTATATCTTTGAGGTTGTGGCAAGATAGCTTCTCCAGGTCTCTTAGGGCTTCCTCCTGCATTACTGTGGATCCTTGGTAGGGATCTTCCAGAGTAAAGACCCTACGTATTTGGGAAAGGATGTTCTGTGTGCCTTGCCTACCATCGGCAGATTCGAGCATTTGTTGAAAATCCTCAGGATATGTCATCCTCCATTGGATCCATGCTATTTTCTCAGCTTCACCAAGTAGATTTTCTATGAACTCCACCTTGTCATTAGGATCTGTGAATCCTTGTTGCGAGACAAGATTTTTGGTGATTGATTCCCACCTCATAAATGTATCATTAAACATACCAAGTTGGGTAGGAATTATGAAAATGGCTCCAGTGCCATGCTGAGCTGAGGGTAGGTTCCACCATTCGGAGTAGTCCTTTGCTTTGTAACTAACTTCTCCTGGTTTGTAGCCTTCGAATGCCGGCCTTGAAGGTCCTGCTTCAGGTCGGATTACTTGTAGTGGTGTTGGTCCATAATTTGGAGGACCCATGGCTACGTCTTGTGGTGGTTTGTAACCAGTGATTGCTGAAGGAGATGCATATAGATGTTGTTGTAGGTTTTTCAACTGTGGATAATCTATCTCATCATCAGCATTATTTTCTGGGAAGGCTGCAGCTATATAGCTTGCTATTTCCTTCATGCAGGAATCAGAACTTGGAAGAATTTCTTCCTCCTCATCAGATTTATCAAAAATTGGAAAATTATTAATAGGGGCTTTATCCCCACCACCTTCCGTGGAAGCGAAAGGATTTATCATGTCGCTTATAGGAACAGGATATGGGAGGTCCTGTTCTATAGGTACAGATGTACCCCCAAGGTTTGAGAGGTGCTGTAGGTAACTTGCTTCATCCGAGGATGACGTTGTGCAGTCGTCGTCGTCATCGTCCCATCCTGTAGCAATAATGTGTTCAAGAGGGATATGGAGATTATCATCATGTGTGTCATACCTGACATAGTAGCCAAATTTCCCAGAGGGTTCTCCAAGAGTATCCCAGATAGCAGGTTGGGCTTCATAACAGTCCAATTTGAAGACTGCGATGATTTGCTCTTCATCACTTTGAATTTCTTCATCCCGGAGGTTATACGCAATCCGCCTAGTGGTAGAAGTTCTTGCTGAGGTGTAATTTCCAAAGCGAAGAGAAATCGTACCATCAATGTTTGTGTGGGTGTCTACTTCTGTTGGCTGTCGCGGGATGCTCGCTTGAGTGGGTCTAACTACCCAGTTATAGCCTTGAAGTTCTTGGACTGTTCGTCATCTTCCAGGGATTGCTTGAACGCCATGGCTAACTAAGTAGTCTACCACACTCTGGACTTCATATGCAAATCCAACATTTGGGGTGTTGGACAATCTTCCAACCAATCCTCTGGTGATGAGGAGATTGGCTTCTCCTCTCCATGCTTCATATCCTCTGGTGAGGATTGACACTTGAACGTTGTTGTAAAAATCCCCAATTGTCATCATTGTGTTAGGGATTACATACACCAACTGGCTTCCCTGTGATAAGTCTACCTCCATTGTGGCGAACAGGGAGCGATCATCCGGCCACCTGTTGTCACGGAAAACAACAAGAGCCAGCGTACCTTCGTCATGCCGATGCAGTGCTTGAATTCGAAGTTGGATTACTCCAATGTGTATGAACTGCATTCTGCTCCTCTGAAGTTGCTTGAAACTCTCTTCTTGGATGAAGATTCTATCTTGTTGTTGGTTGTCGATGCAGAGGATGGCTTCTTCCGATCTGTGTATGTATACTCGATGATGTATATCATCTCGTCGGGAATGGTACAAGACTTCTGCAGGGACGATCGCCGCTCTCTCCTGCATGGAATTCCTCAGTTGCTCCTGAGGGTCAATTTGCTACTCCAAAGTCTGATTATGGAGCTGGCTTCTTCCAGTGATCCGTCGTTGCAGACGGCCTACTATTTGTCGGGCATTGTGTAGACGCCGCTGCCTTCATCGATAATCTCGGATCTGATCTTCGAACAGTGGAGTTGTTCGGGATGTTGAAGGTTGTTCTTGAGTTCTGGCTGTAGTCGAGGTCGTCATCTCCATCAAGATTTCCTTGCTTTTTCTTTCTTGTATTCTTCTAGTGGGTTTTTGAATACCCTTAGCTTGCCAGCAGCTTCTCTAGGCTTCTGATCAGATAGCTTCAAGTTCTTCAAACCTGAAATAAGATCGTTAGGAATAGATGATACCTGACTTTTCTCCTTTCTTAACTGAGCTATCTCCTCTCTCAGAGCCTTCACTTCCTCTGTTAACCTTACAAGCAACTCGATTTGAGTGTTGTTTTGCTTGATTAAGGTTGAAGTTCCTGAATTGGGTCCTTTGTTGTCGGCAGGTTTGGCAAAGCCGACTGCTGGTGCTTCTATTTCTTCGGTGGCCTGAAGAGCAGTGGTGTAGGTTTCAGTGGCTTGAGTGTTTATATGACTCATGAACGAGTCCACTCTTCTACTTTCTTCAGGATGTGCTCCACTCGTTCTAGCTTCTTTTCCAGTTCCTGGAGATCTGGATCGCTTGTTCTTTCACCAGCTTTGGTTGTGCTGCTATTTCCTTCACAAGAGCATGCACTTCGGAACCCGTTAATGGAAGTGGCAAACCTTGAATAAATTTTTGTAGTTTTGAGAGCTTATAATTGAGCTCTCGATTTTCTGACTCTAAGGCCTCAAGTCTTTCAAGGATTGACTTGAAGTTTTTAAGATGAACTCTACTAGATAAACATACACGGTCATATACAACTGATAGGTTGTGAGCTAACTCCTTTTGGGATGGCTTTTTGTCTTCTGGAATTGATAGATCTAGATACTCAAGATTGGCAGTTCTAGAGGAATACCATTCTTGTACAGCATTTTCCCATCTATCACTCATTAACCCTTTCTACTTCAAAGGCTCGGACTCACAAGTTTTTCCCGACTCAACAGTTTCTTTCGACTTCTCTTTTTCCCTCTTTCGCCTACTTACTGTCTTTCGTCCTTAGGCTTGCTACAACTCCGTATTCCTTTTTCAGCTCAGGTTGTTGACTGTGTATTGGGCTTTGGCTGATGCAAAAATAACATTTTCTATCCTTTCCAGTTGTCTTTAGCTCTAGCAATGTTATTCTTCTCATCAGTACTTAGCGGACCTAGGGATTATTCATCCAGTCACGCAAACGGATCTTCGCAGGAAAGGCGTAACCTAACCTTTGAAAGAACGGCTTTTTATATACTGATTTTTAGAAAACAAAGCTCTGATACCAAAAATAAGTCCCTTATTTTGAAATGTAAAATCCTAAACGGATTTTTAGGGTTTTACATTTCAAAATAAGGACTAAGGTGAGAAGGCAGAATCAGAGAGAAATGAAAATGCGGAAATATCATATACCTTCGAAGTGGTTGTTTACACGTTCCGGGGGACACTCCGGAGGACTGCTTACAGACTCACTGGTCTGCAAAACAAGCTATGTTTGGCTTTAGGACTGAGATAGAAATCCCTACCTTTTTAAGCCGGGAACGAGGCTTGTATGCTAGGGTTGGAGGAACAAAGAGATGCTAGACACAAGCAAAACTTGGAAGGGTTTAGGGTTTTAGGGTTTAGGGTTTAGGGTTTAGGGTGGACCCCACCTGACTGATATGCCTGTACAAATAGGGTTGGTCCAGTCCTGGGAGGAGCACCCGAATTCATTACGGGCCGTACGGGAGTGATAAGGATACCAGGATGTTTGGCATTGCATCACTATTTCCTGATTATGGTCATCATACTTCCTGTACTGTGTGAACTGATATATGAACCAATTTTTGAGCTATATACTTGAGCATGACCTGAGTTTTGCTATCACTGTATCAAGCTACTATTCTGAGATCTGGTATTGTCTCTTTGATGTCCGTTCTATCCTTGTCTTGGAGTGATAAGGATACCAAGATGTTTGACATTGCATCACTATCTCCTGATTATGATCATCCTATTACCTGTCCTGTGTGAATATTTATATGATTCTGAACTTGAGTCTTAATATGAATTTCTGAGTATGCCTGTGATTTTATACTACTGTTATACATTCACTGTCATGTTATGTTGGTTATCTGACCCTATTCTTGATACCATTCCTGTTCTTACTTAAATTATCATGTGTTCCTAATCCTTTGGTTTAAGGATTTGAATTCTACTGGGCTAGTTAGCTCACCCATCCTTCTCTTTTCAGGTAACCAAGATGGGGGAGAAGTATAAGATGGGCTGTGTGCAGAGTGGACACTGATGACGAGTCAACCAACCGTTTACTATTTTAGTTGTGTACTTGTAAATGTTATGAGTAGTAGTTACTCATCCTTACTCCTCACTTAGTGTGTAATGAGGAGCTTTATGAATAAGACTTTCGCAAACTGCGTTATAATAAATAAACGTTAATGTTTTTACTTTGTGCCTGTTTTCTGTCATTTCCTGATAAATAGACTTTTATTAGGACGTGACAGATAATTTGGTATCAGAGCCTTAGGTTGATAAACCTAGGGATAACCAGTGAGTTGGGGTAGAAAAATTGGGATTAGTTAGTATGATTTTGTAATCATATAAATACTTAACTTGTTGACTATTATAGCATGGATATGAATGTTCAAGAGTGGTTGGTAACAGCCATGGAAAGGATATGCCAGGACATAGAGTTGTATGCCCAAGCGCAGAGGGAAGCCCATGTACCAATCAGAGAGGAGGTGCTCAATTTGACTGTGGACAATCCCCGTGCTTTACTAGATGTTATAACCAAGTCATGAATAGGCTGGACAACTTGAAGTTGGGACAGGATATGTTGCTTCACCAATTTGAAGGCTATTGGAAAGCACTAACCGATACAGCAAGAGAGCGGTACCACAGGGATGGGGAAGAACAGCAACCGCCAACTATGGAGTCTGTTATAGACCTGACTCAAATTTAGAAATGGAATTAGGCTACTTATCTTCTTGTAACCTCTCCTTTTGATTAAGTAATAGTTGTGTATATATAACTCACCTATGTATGTGTGAGTAGTGAGAGGTTGGACAATGGAGGTTGGACATCAATAACTCCATTGTAAGGAGCGCCATTGTACACTGGGAGGTGTGCGCTACGGGCCTCATCTCAGCGGAGGTAGCGGAGGATGATGGCGTGTATCAAGAGTACCTGTAAGTGCTGAGGAGGATCCGACCACATGGGGATTGTGCCATGGCGGAGGCTACACAATGTGCAGGACAAGCTTGAGGGATTAGAAATTGTATCAGGTGGTAGGTAGGGCATGAAAAGATGATTTAATTGATCATTGACATGATTGGAGCTTGTATTTGACAATTTATATCAATAAAATCGAACCTTTATTCACTATTGTGTGCGTCAGATCATGTCGCGACAACCACAGACGTCGCCTTAATGTCGCGACGGCTACCGTGGTCGCGACCATGTTGCTACTAAGAAGGCCGTCCTGACCTTAACGTGATGTCTATAGTGGTCACGACCCTGACCGAGAGTTCAAAATTGCAGTGGCCCCCTCTTTCCCCTTTCCGCACTCAAACCCCTTCTTCTCCGGTGATTTCTTCTCTCACTCTCACCTTCCCTCTCTCTCTCTCTCTCTCTCTTCACTTCTCTCTCTCTTTCACTCTCTCCCTCTCTTGAGCAATGAAGGGTGGTGGAAACGATGAGGGAGGATCTCACGGTGGCGAAAGGAGGAAGAGGCCGGCGGCATGAGGCGGCGGCCCCAACAGCTGAGGAAGTGCCAGAGGTGGAGATGGCAGAGGAGGATGCCCCGGCCATGGACATAGAACGGCAATGGCAGTCTGCGAGGAGGCCATGAAGAAGGTAGGTCCTCGCCCCTCTAAGCCTTTCAAAATTGTGTGTGGATGAATGTAGAAGCCCCATAGAGGGCACATGCAGGGCGAAAAGCCCAAGAGAAACGCCGTCAAAGGGGGAAGGCTCCAGTCGGCCAAACTTCTGAGAACGCGACGGCCTGCCCCATCGCGACAGGGTCTATCGCGACGGGGTCAGGGGTTGCGACACATGACCGTCGCGACAAGGTCGTGGCGTGACGGTCGGGCATAGGTCTTCCTTAGTTCCTAGGGTAGACCTGCAAAAGAGCCTAGGTCTGAGGCAGATGGGTAGGGAGGTATGGGAGATTGTAGATAAGTAGCTAGATCGGCTAGTTAGAGGGTGGAGGGAGACCCTAGCTAGTAAGCCTAGTGCTCAAGTAGATTTGGACCTACGTCACTTCCTCACCTTCTTCCTTGGTAGACTATTGTTTGCCACAAGGGGTAACGCGATTCACTGTCGCTTCTTGTCGTTGTTGGAGGACTAGACCGGGTGGGGGAGTATGCTTGGGTGCTGCACTTCTAGCGCACCAGTTTGATAGTCTAGGGTCCTCTGACCGGTAGATGGTGATCAGCGGGTTCTTCCCCTTCCTCCAAGTACTTCACTTTCTTCCTCCTGTCTCATTCACAAATTTCAATTTTGCATATATGTGATCTAATCATGTGCTTCTCTTATAGGTCTGGACCTACCTTCACCTCCCAGGCCTGGGGCGGGGGACACTAGAGCATCTGGGCCTTGTGCCCCTGGCGAGGTGCTGGGTGCCATGCCGAGACATGCACTTACTGGAGGAGTAGCTGGCAGCCATCTAGGATGCGATTGACGTCTACCTTCAGCTAGATGTAAGTACAATCCCTTTTTAGTTTTCAGTTGATTTCCTTAAATGCTCTGGACACTGACAAGATGTGCTTTATTTTGTACAGGTGGTGTGGTAGCCATACTTGGAGGAGGGAGATGAGGAATAGCCCTGGTTGGAGCAGGCCCACCCCTACTTTGGTAGGGCGACATGGGTGTATGCTCCCAACCTGGTGCTTCCCCTGTATCTGCACCTGACCCAGCGGGCACTCGGTTTACGTCAGAGTGCCATGGAGTTTCCTAGCCGAGGCAGGACACCTAGGCCTGGCCAGAGCTTTCAGGGACTTCACGACACGACCGACTAGCGCAAGAGGGCCCGGAAGCAGATCGCAGACTGGGAGCATCGAGGGCGTCGGGTTATGTCCGATGCGCAGACTGACAAGGTGTACCTACAGTCCTTAGCCTTGAAGTATGGGGTGAGGGTCTATAGGGGCGCCCAATGACAGGTATACCTCTGAACTCAGACTTTGTGAAATCTTTTGGATTGAATGGATCTGACATGATTTGATGTTTTGCAGGCAGATGTGACCGGACAGATTGCTTCGCTCCAGGTCCTGTTGCACTCCACGGTGCATGACCGGGACATTGCCAGGAGAGAGGCCAACCAGCTGGTAAGTACCTACTCAGACATTAATAGAATATTAGTTTCTTCATCTTAAAGATGTTGACAAGTGTTTCTTATGCAACGTGCGGAGTTGGCGAGGCTGAGGACGTCATAGGCAGGTGTGTCCTCATCTCGGGCAATGGCGGGGGACTCCCAGTTCGACCTCGCCGATCAGCTGGCGGGTGCCCTGAGGAGGGAAGAGGATGCAAAGGCAGAGTTGGAGGAGAGGGTAAGTGTAAATTCGAACCTGATCATTTTCAATTAGAGATTGTATGCTGACATGCTTTGATACAAGTTGCAGAGCTGAGGATTGCCAATGGCCAGGCGAGCCACATTTTAGGGTTTACACTAGCCTTTAGTGGATTAATTAATGAAGTTGCACTTAGCCAAATAGGAACCCTAGTAGGTGTGTACTCGAGTACTCTGGTGTGAGTAAGGGAGAAATACACAACTCACACGCAGACGACCTGAACTATGGGGCGATGGGTACAACCAGCCAGGCAACTGCAACGTGCGTACGGCCACGAGGACTTACAGAGGCCCTCGGTAGTAGGCTCTGGTCAGCCTACGAGTGCTCGCAAGTGAGAGAGTCTCCACTACCAAAGAGGAGTCCTGTTTACATGAAAATAGTATATGCATGAACCTATGTGCACCGGGGTGCATGCAAATTCTATCCTAAACTAACAAACAATAGCTAACAAGTCTCTGTTGAGATCGCAACGACCAGGTCCACCGTGACCTTATCGCGATCGAGGGCTCGGTCGTGATAATCTCGGGTTGCAGAAACCCACAGCCATACACAAACAGCAAGTAAACAGACTATCATAAAGCGCAATACAACATGGAAGAAGGTAAACAGAAGATGAAGACTCCCTAAACAAGCAGAAATTGACGCATGAAATGAAAAATAGTAACACACAATGTGTACCTATTATCGCGTCCTCCTCCCATGGCGCGACACGGTCGCATCAGCCCGATGCATCGCGGCAACACCAGAAAACAAACAATAAAAGTAAATGGAAAACCGAGCCCTAGCAGGGTTCTAACACAGAGAATCGCGGATATACATGGTGGAACAACTTGGAGATGACATAAGGAAGCTTCTAAAAGAAGATCAAGAAGAAGGATAGGGAGGAGAACATGTACCTGAAGTCGCGTCCGCCTTTATGGACGCAATAAGGTCGCGACCGCATGATAGCATGTAATATTAACAGAAGACAGAAAGATAATAAAATAAAAAAATAACCCTAATAGGATTCTACTAGACAGACAAGCATACAAACATGGTAGGTAAACAAGTAAGAACGACGAGGCTAGCAATGAAGGTCCCACCGTGATCGCCAAAAGGTGTAATCACAGGGTTGCGCGTCCCTCGAAACACACGACATGGAATGTCACAGCATAGTATAGGGAATGTGATCACCACCTAATATGTTGCCCTAGGATGTAAATTGTAACGTCGCGTGCTTTTCGGATCCATGCGGATCATGTGTGCAACGGTTGTGATGGCCGTTGTGAGGCCAGGGTGAGTTGGTTGTGTGGAATGTGTGGTTTGGAGGTGTGGGTTGTTCAGGTGAGGAGCAGGTTTGGTCCTGAAATGAAATAGGACCTGCTGCAGTTAAGTTGGAGTTGGCGGCCAAGGGTGGTCGCTGACTTGTTGGCGTCCAGATAGATTGCCGTTGACTGCATGAACTTGGCGGCACAAGATGTGGACGTTGATGGTGGCGGTTACTATTGGCGGCAGAGAGGTTGATGCCAACCTGAGAATTCTGCAGGTTATAGGGTCACCCGAGAGCAGGTTTTCTACCTGGTTCTCTTTCTCTCTTGCCCCAGCTTCATGCCCCCATGTCCCTAAAGCTTCCAACAGGTACAGGAGACTGGTTGGAGGATCGTGGGACGTGTGGCATTGCCGAATCACGCAAGGAAATGCCGTGACATGGTGCAATTACCGTGGGAGCTCGCGGAGAGTTCGGTGTGAACCGGGGAATTTCGGACGGGTTAAGCGTGTTCTGAGGTAGGGAACGAACCCTGTTAGCTCCGTAGGATCATTAAAATATGACTTAACCACCTGAAACAACAGATTTAATGCATTTTCGGATTAGGTTGCACCATGCAGGGATAACAGGTGGTTGGTGAATTCAAGTAGTAAAGCATGTTGTTATGGTTTAATTATAGTGTATGGATGTTAGTGGGATTGTTTCTGCATGTCTTTCCGTTGTTTTAACGGTCGTAAAACCTGTAGAATTGGTTTAGGGTTTCTGCAGGGAAGGAGGCTGAAGAATTTGGCGTCAACATCATTTGTCGCCAAGCTCATCAGCCGGGATATAGACGGCCAGATCCATTGCCGTCTACTTCCTGTAAGCGGCAGTCGATGTGGCCGCCTACTTGTATATAAGCAGAAAAGACTATTTGAGGTATTTGTCGATAATGAATGGTGCGTTGGCACCTGTGGTGCACTGAGTGCACATAGTTTCCGTGTTTAGCATACAAGGTATGCAGTTAATTACTCTCTTCGAGGTTGCGTGTTGTTCACGCGAGTTCAGTTGGGTTCACGTGTGGTGGACCGTTGTTACTTGAGGTTTACGTGGGGTTTCACGTGGTTTGTGTGTGACGTGCACGTGGTTTTGTGTGCGTGGCGAGTAGTACAACGCCTACCGTGGTTACCTCTCCAGTTGGGTGCCCCAGGTTCTTTGTGAGCCAGGCTGTTAGCTTAGGGCTTTGTCCCGGTACTTGTGTTGTACCGTCGAGGTCTGTGTCGTCTGACCTGGACACCCTTACTCTTGTGTTTGAGTTGCACGTCCGGCTGAGGGAAAAACGACAGTGGGACAGTGACACTTGTGTTTGTTTTTAGTCACTTGTAGCGCGCTCGTAGTTGGGGGTACGGACACCAGTAGTCGTACTGGACCCCAGCTAGTCCTTTTCCAGTGCCTCACTCTAGAGAGTTCCGGGCCAGGATCTCTAGGGGTGTCAGGCATGGGCCTGTGACCGTGTGGTCCGCAGGTGGTGGTGTTTAGTTGGTCTCCACAGTTGCTTGACCTTTTCACGTGGAGCGGCAGCTGGACCTTTCGTCCGTGGCTGCGAGACTGAGAGGTAGACCTGTGTTAGCTTGTCCAAGTCAGTTTCTGGTGTCGCGAACCAGTTTACGTGGCTCGTGTTTGGCTATCTCTACTTTAGCTTGTACACCTATACTGGTTTGCCGTTTAATTATTACAGTTGTTTTTCGTAGTCGGAAAACGGTGAGTACTTTTGCAGCTTTTATATCATGTTTAGCTGTTTTATAAATTGTTGGTATTGTTTACTACCTTTGCACCTGTGGTTTTGGTTTGCTCGGTGTTGGGGGAGTTCTCTACTGAGCCAGTGACTAGCGAGGCTCACCCCTACCCCCACAGGTGAGAGCGAGGAGGACGTTTCTCGACCGTTGTCCAGTTCGGAGCTGCGCCGTAGCGATGCAGGGTCGGTACCTCCAGCTGTGTAGTAGCAGCTCCAGTAGTGTAGCGTAGCTAGTTTGTTTACTTTCTTCAGTTGTACCTCGGGGAATGCCCCAGGCTCTTGTACTTCTTTTCAGTTCAGTGGAAATATGGCTATGTAACTTGTGATATATATATTCAATGTGGTGTGTTCCTTTGTGTTTACACGGACTGTGGTTTGGTATCCCTTGCGAGGCTTCGGCCCGTTCGCGGGAGGCGGACTCGAATCAAGTACATTATCGGTTTAACGGGCTTGGCCGAGGTGTTCCGCCACAGTTGGTATCAGAGCAAGGTCCGTGATAATATAAGGGAACTAGAAAGATACATAGCCTTATTTCGGTCTTTGTACACTGCTGGTAGGGACCCTGGTTTTGATAATTTGTTATTTTGATTTTTGTTTGGTGTTTTGTTTATGTAGAAATTTGAAATGGCTGATAGAAGAGATTGGGGTGGTGGAGGAGATGATCCAAAAGAAAGTACCCAGCGTATGATAGAGAGCATTTGGGAAAGCCTTACGGATATTCGAGCAAGGATGGATCAGCAGGCGCCAATACCACCGGTTGTAGTGCCACCTGGGGATGGAGAGACTGTACCTATTGCTCCAGTCCCGCCAGGACTAGAGGTTCCTTTTGTAGCACCCTTGCCACCCCCACCACCAGTGTTATTAGCAGAGGAACCAGTGATGCAGGTGGAGAAATTTCTGAGATTGCAGCTGCCTATTTATTCAGGAGGGCCGAATCTAGATACAGCAGAACACTGGGTTCATGAGATTGAATGAGTCTTTGCAACTATGAGGTGTCCGGCAGCAGATAAAGTTGTGTTAGCTGCTTATCAGTTGAGAGGTTTTGCATTAGAAAGGTGGCGACTGAAGATGCAGACCACCTTTGCAGGCAGGACAGAAGAGGTAATTACTTGGTCGGAATTTCTCGATGTATTTAACGATACATTCTTTCCGATCCAAGTTCAACAAGTGAAAAGAGAGCAGTTTCGGACGCTCCAGCAAGGTAACTCTTCAGTTTTAGAGTACCAGATGAGATTTATGGCTCTTAGTCGTTATGCACCTTATGTAGTTTCAGATAATAATATGATGGTTGAGTATTTCATTAGAGGTTTGAGAGTGGAGTTGCAGGATGCAATAGTACCTCTCATGTGTAAGACAGTGGAAGAAGCAGCCCAGAGAGCAACAACGTTGGAGAGGTCTATTCGGACTAGACAGGCGAGCGAGTCAGGCTCTGGTAGTTTTTGGCTACCGCAGCAGTCAGTGGGTGCAAGCAAGGGTAAAGCACCAGCAGGACCTTCTTCATCAGGTTTTGGTAAATGGGGTCAGAAATTGAAGCAAGCATTTAAAGGCAAAGGAAGAGGATGGGGAGGTCGTCAGCAGTTTCAGCAAGGCCGAGGTAGGCCTGAGGTGGAGGAGTCACAGCAGATTACTGCCAAGCAGCCTATTACTCCACCAGGATATAGATGCTATAATTGTAATCAGCCGGGACATTTGATCCGCAATTGTCCCTATCCGAGAGAATATGGGTATGGAAGAGGTATGCAGCAGCAGCAGCCTCAGCAGTTTCAACAGCCACAGTCAGGTCGTGGCAGAGGAGCACCACAGCAGCGAGGAAGAGGCTGGGTTATGGCTATCACCCGAGCCCAGGCGGAGGCATCGAATATGATAGAAGGTACTTTACCTCTTTATGAATATTCAGCAAGAGTTTTATTTGATTCGGGTGCCTCTCATTCTTTCATTTCCGAAGAATTTCTGGATTGCATAGCTCATCCTTTAGAGGAGAAGTCTTGTGAGTTGGTAGTAGAGGTTCCTTCGGGTGAGTTCCTACTCACTTCGAGCTATATAGATGAAGCTCCTGTTATGATTGAAGGGAACCAGATGCCGGGTCAGTTGTATGCCCTGCAGTTGTCAGATTATGATATTATTTTGGATATGGATTGGCTTGAGATGTATGGAGCAATGTTAGATTGCAGAAAGAAAAGGATCAGGTTTTGTCATCCTAATGGTGCAGTATTTGAATATCAAGGTATGCCTTTTTATACCGCTAAGTTTCTAATTTCTGCAATTAAAGCTAGAAAGTTGATAAATGCTGGGTGTGTGGCTTATTTAGCCTCGGTAAGTCTAGTAGAACCTAGTCAATCAGTGGAAGCAGTTCCCGTGGTTAGGGAATTTGCTGATGTTTTTCTTGAAGATTTGCCCGGTTTAGCTCCACATAGAGAGGTGGACTTTACCATTGAGTTGCTGCCAGGTACCATGCCGATCTCTAAAGCTCCATATCGGATGGCACCAGCAGAACTTAAAGAATTGAAAAAATAGTTAGAAGAATTATTGCAAAAAGGGTTTATTAGACCGAGTCATTCCCCATGGGGAGCGCCGGTATTATTTGTGAAAAAGAAAGATGGAAGTTTTAGAATGTGTATTGATTACAGAAAGTTAAATGATGTGACCATTAAGAATAAGTACCCGTTGCCGAGGATAGATGATCTGTTTGATCAGTTGCAATCAGCAAAAGTGTTTTCTAAAATTGATTTGAGGTCCGGGTACCATCAGTTGAGAATTAAAGAGGAGGATATAGATAAAACAGCTTTCAGAACCAGATATGGTCACTATGAGTTTGTGGTTATGCCATTTGGGTTGACTAATGCTCCTGCAGGTTTTATGGATCTGATGAATAGAATTTTTCATCCATATTTAGACCAATTCATTGTGGTCTTTATTGATGACATCCTGATTTATTCGGCATCTGAAGAGGAGCATGCAGCTCATTTGAGGTTTACTCTACAGTTGTTAAGAGATAACCAGTTGTTTGCTAAATTCAATAAGTGTGAATTTTGGTTAAAAGAAATTCAGTTTCTAGGTCATGTTATCTCAGCTAAAGGAGTAGCAGTGGACCCAAGTAAAGTGGAAGTAGTGATGAGATGGGAAGTGCCTAAGACAATAACCGAGATTAGAAGTTTTTTGGGATTAGCAGGTTATTATAGGCGCTTTATTCAAGATTTTTCTAAGATTGCAGCACCTATGACTAAGCTGACCAGGAAAGGTGTACCATTTGTGTGGTCCGGTGAATGTCAAAAAAGTTTTATGGAATTGAAGAAGAGACTTACATCAGCACCTATATTGACATTACTGGTAGGGAGTGGTGGTTTTGTATTGTATATTGATGCTTCAAGGAAAGGTCTTGGCACAGTGCTTATGCAGTATGGCAAGGTAATAGCTTATGCGTCCAGACAATTGAAGCCGGCAGAGGAGAATTACCCCACTCATGATTTGGAGTTGGCAGCTGTTGTATTTGCCTTGAAAATGTGGAGGCATTATCTGTATGGCGAGAGATTTGAGATCTTTACAGATCATAAAAGTTTAAAGTATATCTTCTCGCAGAAAGATTTGAACCTTCGTCAGCGTAGATGGATTGAGTATTTAAAGGATTATGATTTCAGTTTGGCTTACCATTCGGGTAAGGCCAATGTTGTAGCAGATGCCTTGAGCAGAAAGGTATATATTAATCTGATGATGATTAAAGAATAGGAGTTGTATGAAGAGATAGTGGAGAACTCCTTGTATGTGCCTAGTAGTCAGCGACGGGCAATACTAGCTGCTAGTGCTGTAGAGCCGTCTTTGTATTGGCAGATTGTTGAAGCTCAGAGAGCAGATGTAAATTTAGCTGAAATTGTGAAAATGGAAGGAGTTACCATTGATGATAATTGTGCAGTCAGGCTCAGAGGCAGGTTGTTTGTTCCAGCAAAAAGAGAAGTAAAGTAGAAAGTGTTGGAAGAGGCTCATAAATCTAGGTACACTATCCATCTAGGTAGTACTAAAATGTACCATGATTTAAGGAAGCATTTCTGGTGACCTCTTATGAAAAAGGAAATAGCAGAGTTTGTTGCAAGGTGTGCTATCTGTCAGCAGATTAAAGCAGAGCATCAAAAGCCTTGAGGTCTATTGCAACCGTTACCTATTCCACAGTGGAAGTGGGATGATATTGCGATGGGCCTTGTGGCAGGCTTACCAAGATCGAGTTCCGGGCATAATGGAATATGGGTATTTTTTGACAGATTAACCAAGGTGTGCAGATTAGTGGCAGTAAGTATGTCTTGGACAGTGGATAAATTAGCAAAAGTTTATGTTGAAAGAATTGTTCCACTGTATGGTATTCCGAAGACTATTGTGTCTGATAGAGATCCAAGATTTACTTCTGGTTTTTGGAGAAGCCTACAAAGAGTAATTGGTACCGAGCTGAGGTATAGCTCCGCTTATCATCCCCAGACAGATGGTCAGACAGAAAGGACAATCCAGACGATTGAAGATATGTTGCGGGCTTGTTGTTTAGTTTGGGGAGGTAGCTGGGAGCATCATTTGGGAATGGTTGAGTTTGCCTACAATAATAGTTATCATACCAGTCTTGGAATGGCACCGTATGAAGCTTTATATGCAAGGCCATGTAGAACCCCATTGAACTGGCATGAAGTGGGAGAAAGGCAATCAGTGGGTCCTGAATTAGTTCAGCAAACCACAGAGGTGGTGAAGCTTATTAAAGAAAAATTGCAGGCAGCTCAAAACAGGCAAAAGAGTTATGCAGATAATCGGAGGAGACCACTTCAGTTTGAAGTGGGAGATTTTGTTTTCTTAAGAGTTTCCCCGAGTAAAGGTATTATGAGATTTGGTAAGACTGGAAAATTGAGTCCAAGATATGTGGGACCCTTTGAAGTGTTAGAAAGAATTGGGGAAACAGCTTATAGGCTGGATTTGCCAGCAGATTTTGCGGATGTTCATGATATATTTCATGTCTCTATGTTGAGAAAGTTCATTGAAGATCCAGCTCAAATAATTAAATATCAAGGTGGTGACCTGAGGCCGGATATGACTATGCCAGAGTATCCGGTACAGATCACGGATCGAAAGATAAAGAAGTTGCGGAATAAAGAAACTGAGCTAGTTAAAGTGAGATGGGAAAATAGGTTGGGTGGTGAGGATACCTGGGAGTTAGCCGAGGAAATGGCTAAAAGGTATCCCTATCTGTTTGAATAAGTTGTTGTATTTCTTTTTAGATGATAGTGCTTGTAAAGATGTGAATGTATAAGTTGTTTAACTTTGAATTGTGATATGAATTTCGAGATCGAAATTTTTTTTTTAGATGATAGTAATGTAACGTCGCGTGCTTTTCGGATCCATGCGGATCATGTGTGCAACGGTTGTGATGGCCGTTGTGAGGCCAGGGTGAGTTGGTTGTGTGGAATGTGTGGTTTGGAGGTGTGGGTTGTTCAGGTGAGGAGCAGGTTTGGTCCTGAAATGAAATAGGACCTGCTGCAGTTAAGTTGGAGTTGGCGGCCAAGGGTGGTCGCTGACTTGTTGGCGTCCAGATAGATTGTCGTTGACTGCATGAACTTGGCGGCACAAGATGTGGACGTTGATGGTGGCGGTTGCTATTGGCGGCAGAGGGGTTGACGCCAACCTGAGAATTCTGCAGGTTATAGGGTCACCCGAGAGCAGGTTTTCTACCTGGTTCTCTTTCTCTCTTGCCCCAGCTTCATGCCCCCGTGTCCCTAAAGCTTCCAACAGGTACAGGAGACTGGTTGGAGGATCGTGGGACTTGTGGCGTTGCCAAATCGCGCAAGGAAACGCCGTGATGTGGTGCAATTGCCGTGGGAGCTCGCGGAGAGTTCGGTGTGAACCGGGGAATTTCGGACGGGTTAAGCGTGTTTTGAGGTAGGGAACGAACCCTGTTAGCTCCGTAGGATCATTAAAATACGACTTAACCACCTGAAACAACAGATTTAATGCATTTTCGGATTAGGTTGCACCATGCGGGGATAACGGGTGGTTTGGTGAATTCAAGTAGTAAAGCATGTTGTTATGGTTTAATTATAGTGTATGGATGTTAGTGGGACTATTTCTGCATGTCTTTCCGTTGTTTTAACGGTCGTAAAATCTGTAGAATCGGTTTAGGGTTTCTACAAGGAAGGAGGCTGAAGAACTTGGCGTCAACATCATTTGTCGCCAAGCTCATCAGCCAGGATATAGACGGCCAGATCCATTGCCGTCTACTTCCTGTAAGCGGCAGTCGATGTGGCCACCTACTTGTATATAAGCAGAAAAGACTATTTGAGGTATTTGTCGATAATGAATGGTGCGTTGGCACCTGTGGTGCACTGAGTGCACATAGTTTCCGTGTTTAGCATACAAGGTATGCAGTTAATTACTCTCTTCGAGGTTGTGTGTTGTTTACGCGAGTTCAGTTGGGTTCACGTGTGGTGGACCGTTGTTACTTGAGGTTTACGTGGGGTTTCACGTGGTTTGTGTGTGACGTGCACGTGGTTTTGTGTACGTGGCGAGTAGTACGACGCCTACCGTGGTTACCTCTCCAGTTGGGTGCCCCAGGTTCCTTGTGAGCCAGGCTGTTAGCTTGGGGCTTTGTCTCGGTACTTGTGTTGTACCATCGAGGTCTGTGTCGTCTGACCTGGACACCCTTACTCTTGTGTTTGAGTTGCACGTCCGGCTGAGGGAAAGACGACAGTGGGACAATGACACTTGTGTTTATTTTTAGTCACTTGTAGCGTGCTCGTAGTTGGGGGTACGGACACCAGTGGACGTACTGGACCCCAGGTAGTCCTTTTCCAGTGCCTCACTCTAGAGAGTTCCGAGCCAGGATCTCTAGGGGTGTCAGGCATGGGCCTGTGGTCCGCAGGTGGTGGTGTTTAGTTGGTCTCCACAGTTGCTTGACCTTTTCACGTGGAGCGGCAGCTGGACCTTTCGTCCGTGGCTGCGAGACTGAGAGGTAGACCTGTGTTAGCTTGTCCGAGTCAGTTTCTGGTGTCGCGAACCAGTTTACGTGGCTCGTGTTTGGCTGTCTCTACTTTAGCTTGTACACCTATACTGGTTTGCCGTTTAATTATTACAGTTGTTTTTCGTAGTCGGCAAACAGTGAGTACTTTTACAGCTTTTATATCCTATTTAGCTGTTTTATAAATTGTTGGTATTGTTTACTGCCTTTGCACCTGTGGTTTTGGTTTGCTCGGTGTTGGGGGAGTTCCCTACTGAGCCAGTGACTAGCGAGGCTCACCCCTACCCCCACAGGTGAGAGCGAGGAGGAAGTTTCTCGACCGTCGTCCAGTTCGGAGCCGCGCCGTAGCGGTGCAGGGTCGGTACCTCCAGCTGTGTAGTAGCAACTCCAACAGTGTAGCGTAGCTAGTTTGTTTACTTTCTTCAGTTATACCTCGGGGAATGCCCCAGGCTCTTGTACTTCTTTTCAGTTCAGTGGAAATATGGCTATGTAACTTGTGATATATATATATTCAATGTGGTGTGTTCCTTTGTGTTTACACGGACTGTGGCTTGGTATCCCTTGCGAGGCTTCGGCCCGTTCACGGGAGGCGGACTCGGATCAAGTACGTTATCGGTTTAACGGGCTTGGCCGAGGTGTTCCGCCACATAAATGAAGATCAAAAGCTAACGTGCTAGGAAAAGGAGGTGAGAAGGGCCACTTACTGGTGTCGCGACGGGTCATCTTGTCACGACGCCCCGACCAGTCGCGTTCTTGTTGTCGCAACAGATACCTTGACGCCTTCTTAGCAGTGTGGGAGATGGATGGGGGGACCTCCTTCCCATCCTCCTGCCAGCCAGAGGATGAGAGCCCCTCATCCGATCTTGTTGTAGAACCTGCCAAAACAATGAAACAAAATAGAGAAACCCCATTATACCATATTTAAGTGAAGTATCTACTCAAAATAAAAGTAAAGAAGGGAAGCATGGAGGGAACGAACCTGGGGGTGTTTGAAAACCCCTTGGGTTGTGGAAAATGTAGTGTTACTACTATATTAACATAGGTCGACCCCTGCCGAGGTGACTGTTGAGGCGCTCCTCGCTAGGGTGATCCGAGACGACCAAGTCGGTGAATCCTATCTGGGGCGCGCTTGGCCGACGTACGACGCTACCTCCGAGCTCCCGACCTGACCTGTAAAGCCCGACGAGCCCATTCAGTAGCGGAAAGCTCCTCTGTTCGTGCTAACTCTGGTTGGAAGCTCACGCCATGTTGGTCACCGGTCGGTTGTTCCACCGATAGTTCATACCCACGTCCTTGAGACAACGTCGGTCGAGGATCCGACGGTTGGTGCTTACTCTCCTGAGCCTTGTCACCGGTTGACTCCTCCCTTGGGTGCTTTGTCGGCCTTGTGGTGCTCTTCTTACCGCACCCATCAAACCTCTATGCTGCTCGGTCGGCGAGCGAGGTTCCTCGACTTTGGCTGATGTCGGGAGCAGCCGATGACTTACTTTTGTCGGCCATTACTGCGAGAAGAAGCAGTTGGTCAGTTTTCCATCGCATATCACGTAAAAATAATGTCGGAAAGGGAATGGCCTTTGTCGGCCTTGGCAATCAATTTGAACAACCCGTCGAGCTAAAATAGGTCGTGTTGGGTTCATATTCTGGAAACTAAGTGAATTCACACTCTAAGTGATAAATGAAAGTCAAACAATGTTTTTAATGATGAATGAGTTGAATTGAGGTTTCATACATGTCAATTAAGATGATACAATATTTGGTTATCTATGTCTACATTATACCTAACTATACATGTTTTATCATGCAGGTACAAATGCATATAACCAAGCCTTCTCAAATCATGAGAAAATGATCACAATCACAGAGTATACATGTACCTGTCGACAGACCCAAAGGCATATGTCGACAGATGCCGCAGTTGTGATCAGACTGAAGAGTACTGAGAGCACCTGTCGACAGATTCTCAGAGACCTGTCGACAGATGTCGCAGACAGAAATGCCAGAGTTCTGTGTTTTGGCAAAACTGTCTCGCCTGTCGACAGATGGATATCGCCTGTCGACAGATGCCACAGACCAGAGCAACCTGAAGTCTGTCTGTTGCAAATCTGTTGCAATCTGTCGACAGATACTCAGAACCTGTCGACAGATGCAGAGGATCTTCAAATACGGAAACCTTCCTTCATATCCAAGATTGTGTTTTCAAGTCCCACGACTCTCCACATGAAAACACAACTATATAAGCATCCTTTTGAAGAGAATCTTGTACAGAAGCAGCCACAACCAAAAACCCTAAAGCCAAGTCCAAGAGAAAAGAAGTTGCTGCTGCTCTGCTTCAAGTCTGCAGTGCAGAGACCGAAAGATCAGTTGATCCTGCAGTACTGAAGATAGATCGTCGTGGATTCAACCTTCTCCATCAGTCCAGAGCACTTAAGTCGAAGTTTGAACTCCATCCAGGCGTTCTCAGAAGAGTTCCACATTAGGATTTACTCCTACGCTCTGAACTCTTCCTGTTTCATAATTCTCATCAACTGTGTGTGTGTTTGTGTGATTCAAGCGTCTCTTGTGCTTGAGATCACGTGTGTGTGTTGTTCTGATCGTGGGTGCACATCAGAAAACACGTGTGTGTGTGAGTTGTAGTCACTGAACTCGCTCATAAGCAGTTTACTCTGTGTGTGTGTGTGTGCCGTGGACGTAGGATATACTGTTGTGTACTCCGAACCACGTAAATCTGCGTGTCTCGTGGTTTGATCATTTCTACGATAGATGTTTGATAGACACGTTGCATATTCACACACTAGATAGGTTTCTACATCATCTACACATAGTTTAGATCTGATACTGTCTTGATATTCTGTGCTTTAAGAAAAAGAACGTGATAATAGTTTTAAGAGGCAGTAATCTATTCAACCCCCCTTCTAGATTACCATATTGGGAATTCCGCAACCCTTCAATTGGTATCAGAGCGTGGTTTCTCCGATTTATTGCTTTATCTATTTGATCTAACGATCAGGAGATTCACGATCAAATGGAATCTACCAAGGGGTATATGGCCGAGGGACACTCTGTGACCAGGCCACCCTTCTTTGATGGCACTGACTATCCATATTGGAAAAACCGCATGCAGGTGTTTCTACGAGCACAAAACTATGAATTGTGGAAGATAGTCAGAACAGGACCATATGGATTGCCTCAAGACGAAGATACATGGACCAAGGACCAGATTGCAAAAGGGACACTCAACTGGAGCGCCCTCAACATGATGCAGTGCGCGGTCCACCCAAAGGAATACTCGAGAGTCTCCACATGCACCTCAGCTAAGGAGATGTGGGACAAGCTGAGTTGATATATGAAGGTACGTCTGAGGTGAGAGAATCCAAGGTAAGCATGTTAGTCTCAGAATATGAAATGTTTAAGATGAATCGTGATGAGACAATTTCTGACATGTTTGCTAGATTCATGGTACTTATAAATGGATTGAAAGGTCTTAAGAAGGAATACTCAGAAAGTGATTTGGTGAGGAAGATACTTCGGTCTCTTCCATCCTCATGGAACACCAAAGTCACTGTCATCGAGGATTCCAAGAATCTTTCAACAATGAAAGTGGATGAATTGATTGGATCTCTCATGACTTATGAACTAAATGTAAAAAGAAAAGAAACTGAAGAGAATCCAAGGAAGTCAATTGCCTTGAAGGCCTCCAATAAAGTATCTTCAGATTCCAAAAAGAATGCCCAACAGGAAGGGTCTGAGTCTGAAACCTCTACTGATAGTGAGAATGATGAAATGGCCATGCTCACTAGACAGTTTAAGAAGTTTTTAAAATTCAAGAGAAGAGGTTCAGGAAACTCCAAACCTTTCCAAAAAGGCACCAGCAGGTTTGATTCGTCCAATAAAAAATCTGATGTTGTGTGCTATGAGTGCAAGAAGCAGGGACACATGAGAGGAGAGTGCCCCGAGCTCAAGAAGAAACTGAAAAAGGACAAGTTCGTCTTCAAGAAAGCCAAAGCGATGCTGGCTACATGGAGTGATGAAGACGATGATGAAAAAAGTCAAGCTACCTCAGGAGATGACGAGATTCACTGTCTTATGGCAAGGAGTGATGACTCCGCTGAGGTAAATTCTTCCTTTGAGTCTTTTTCTACTGCTGAATGGGAAGAAGCATACACTGACCTTTTTGAAAAATTCCGTCAATTCAAATCAGAAAATAAAGCACTCAAGAAGAAAGTTAATTTCCTTATTCATGAAACTGATAATAATGATGAAATTGAATCTCTGAATAAGGTAATTGACATGATGAAAATAGATGAACAAACACACAGTGAAGAGATGGATAGCATGAAAATTAAGCTTCAAGAAGCTCAAAAAGAGAAAGATGATCTAATGAACCTCCTTGAAACTCTAAACAATGAGCATACTGATCTAAAAGAGAAATTGGAAAAAGCTGAAAAGGAATTGAAAGGCAAAACAAAGGATCTATCTAGTTTTGTCAAGAGCAAACAGAATCTAGATGCAATCTTAGGATCCAATGTGTTTGTTGCTAGATATGGGATTGGGTTTCAAAATCCCAAGCCAAAGGAAACAAGAAAAATCTGCTGACTAATTTCACTGATCCTATCCCAAGTTCTAGCAATCAGAATCCCTCAAGGAAAAGGAAAAATCAAACCAAGGGCAAAAACCAGGAACCTAAGGCTACCAAATTTGTTCCAACTAAGCTTAAGGAGTTTGCTACCAACCCCAAACAGGGATGTCCCAAGGCAAAACAGCAAGTTCCTAATGCTAAGCTCACTAGGCAACAAAAGGGTAAGATGCCTATGCATGCAACTAAGAATCCAAAATCCACTGTTGTTCATAAGCCATCATCATGTAAGATCTGTAAAAAGATTGGGCACAATGAAAAACAATGTTGGAACAATCCACTAAAACAGAAATTTAAACAAATCTGGATTCCAAAGCATTTACTGTTTGGCATGAATGATGAAACGGCACCCAAAGTAATTGGGTACCAAAACCTCTTGTCTGATCCACATGTGCAGGAATGCCTAGCAGCACACAATCAAAACAAATGGTACCTGGATAGTGGCTGCTCGAGGCATATGACGGGCGATAAAGAAAAATTCAGTTTGCTCGTGGAAAAAGACGGAGGTCACGTTGTCTTTGGAGGTAACAACAAAGGCCAGATCATTGGCTCAGGTAAGGTTGGTAAGTTTGCCTCCAACTCAATAGATAATGTACTATTAGTTGATGGTCTTCATCACAATTTGCTTAGCATAAGTCAATTGTGTGATAAAGGCCATAAAATTGTTTTTGAATCAGATTCATGTCAAATCCTTGATAAGGAAACAGGAAGTCTCAAATTTTCTGGAAAAAGAATGAATAACATCTACATGGTTGATTTGGATGATCCAGAAAATAATGATTTATGTCTTGTAGCAAATAAACATGATGAGCTTACATTGTGGCATCGTAGGCTTGGACATGCGAGTTACAATGTTTTGAACAAGATAATGAGGCTCAAACTTGTAAGTGGACTTCCTGAAATTCCATTCAAGAAAAATGAAAATTTCTGTGATGCATGTGCACAGGGAAAACAGACCCGAAAATCCTTCAAATCGAAAGCACCGGTAAGTACTTCCAAAGCATATGAACTGTTGCACATGGACCTATTTGGACCTACTAGAACACTGAGTCTCACTGGCAAACGGTATGGTTTTGTCATTGTAGATGACTTTTCAAGGTTCACTTGGGTGAAATTTCTGGCTCATAAGAATGATGCACTGAATGTTTTTGAAGAATTCTTCAATAAAATTGAGCATGGAAATGTCCACAAGATATGCTCCATTCGCACTGATCACGGGGGAGAATTTGACAACCACTCCTTCACTGATTTCTGCAGGAACCAAGGAATAGAACACTTGTTCTCCTCCCCAAGAACTCCAGAACAAAACGGGGTTGTGGAGAGGAAAAATAGAACCTTGGTGGAGATGGCTCGTACGCTTCTGATCGAAAATCAACTCTCCAGAACCTTTTGGGCAGAAGCAGTAAACACGTCATGCTACATTCTCAATCGAGCCATGGTACAATGATGAAGATGACGGATTTCTGTTCAGAAATGAAGATGAAGTACCTGCACAAGATCCACAACACGAGGATGAACCACAACATGGAAGTCCTCCAGCCACCCTCCTCCAGAACAGACTTCTAAAGTGCAAGATCAACCCGGTCCTTCAACAATCACAAGTGTGAGGTCAAGCAAATGGAAGATGGCTTCTTCATAAACCAAGAAAAATACGTTAAAGAGCTTCTCAAGAGATTTCAGTTTGAAACTGCAAAACCTGCCTCAACACCGATGAGCACAAGCATTAAGCTAGAAAGTGATGAGAAAGGTAAACTGGTAGATGCTAAACATTTCCGAGGTATGATTGGCTCACTCCTCTATCTTACTGCAAGTAGACCTGACATACAATTCAGTGTTTGCCTCTGTGCTAGATATCAATCTAGTCCAAAGGAAAGCCACCAAATTGCAGTTAAGAGAATATTCAGGTATCTCTCAGGTACACATGACATGGGTCTTTGGTATCCGGCAGGGAGTAGCTTTAACTTAATCTCATATTCTGATGCTGACTATGCTGGATGTAAAATTGACAGGAAGAGCACTAGTGGCTATTGTCAGATGCTTGGTGGTTGCATGGTTTCGTGGGCATCCAAGAAGCAACATTCGGTTGAACTCTCCACTACAGAGGCAGAATATGTTGCTGCAGGGAGTTGTGCAACACAAGTGTTGTGGATAAAAAGTCAGTTGTGTGACTACGACATTGACCTTGGATGCACACCAATCCTATGTGACAACACTAGTGCAATCAATCTATCCAAGAATCCCATTCAACACTCTAGGACAAAACACATAGAAATTCGTCATCACTTCTTGAGAGATGAGGTTGCAAATAGAAATTTGGAAATTAGCTTCATACCAACAGAACAACAACTAGCTGATATCTTTACAAAACCATTGGCAGAGGATAGGTTCACATCTCTTAGAAGAGAATTAGGCCTATGTAAAATTCAATGACAAATATCCCCAGTCCTTGATGAATGTCCTTCGTAAGCAACAACTATGGGGTATATCAAATGGTGATTTGTGGAAAAACAAGTTCGGCTTGTTTGGAAACCTTCATTATGCGTGAGAAAACATTCTCCGCCAAGTACCCGTAGTTGGAGCCCATGAAGGGACATCCATGTTGGATAAAGGGGTAAGTCTCATTTCATTAGCCAAACTACTCTAACACAAAAACAAAACAAAAAAATTAATAAAACAAAAAATCATAAATTAGATAATACCAAAAACAGTCTCAATTCCATGAATGTTTTGCTGAATACATGTGTGCTAATCTTGCTTGGATTGAATTGCATTGATCAACTTTGTGTCTTTTCATGAGCACACATTATGGGGGAGCTAGTTCAAAAGTTGGGTGTTATTGTGAAGGAAAACATTTCTTCTTGCTGTTCATTAACTCCTTCACATAAAATGATCTTTTCATATTCCCTTCTTTCTCTAGACTGGCCTTCAACAATGATCTGTCGACAGCTCCTTCCTTTCCTGTCGACAGATAGGCATCCACAGACCACAGGTTCTGAACTCTGTGTGCATCTGTCGACAGTCAACCATGCATCTGTCGACAAATCTCACAGGTTTTGTCCTCCCCGCACATCCTTCACTCTGTCTGTGTGTACCTGTCGACAGACACACCCTGGCTTGTCGACAGATATCACAGTACTCACAACTAGCTGGACACCCATTTCTCTGTCTGAGTGTACCTGTCGACAAGCTCCCCTTAGCTGTCGACAGACACACTTCTACCTGGCATTCCAAGCCTATTCAATCCAAACCTCTTTGAGCAGGTTTCTTTAAAATGTCTAAGGTGTTTATCTGATGTTAATAACATATTTGATCACATCATGTGCATAAGATATTAAAGCAATTTTCAACAATCTTGTGATTTTTACATAATACTCAAGTTAAGTCTAGGTTCAATCATTCTGGAAACATTTCACCATTTTCAAAAACTTAACACCTAACTCTTCTTCATTATTTACTTATAGGCAAACATGATTTTTTTTTTAAAAGGTATTATGATCATTGAGCTTAATGTTTACAATTGCTAGATAATCAATCGCTATATTAAACTTGGGTTATTAACACAATACTTGGAGAAAAGCTACCTAAACAATTTTATTCCATTAGATTAAAACTACATAATTTGGAAAAATGCAGAGCAATGATGAGTTCTTGCTGAGTAACCGGGGAGTGGGCATCACAAATGTTTGCCCTCGCGTCAAAAGGCTAATTCGTCAACTCTGTACAACGGTATGATGGACACTTTCACTGAGTAACTGGGGGTACGGACACGAATAATGTCTACCCTCATGTTCAAAGGCGAGACGTTATCTTGATTACCATTTTTTTTTTTGCTTAAATGAAGGGCAAATGAGGACAATAATGCAATAGTGTGAAGCCTCCACTGAGTGTTAATTCCCATGAGTAATTGATGTTTTTGAATGTCTTGGCATGTAGATATTTCCCTCCTTGATCATTTGCACCTCCACTGAAGATTGTGTTGTCCTATACTCTCATTAATAAAAAGAAGAGTAAAAGTGTTTCTTTTTGGATACCCGTAAGTGTTTTCTTCATGCTTCAGCTTAAGGCTAATTCAGTATTATGTTTGAACCATTAAGATATTTGAAGTGGCTTTACATCTTCATGTATATGATAGGTTCTTATATATGTATTCGTCATCTATTCACCTTAGGTAATCTGTTAAAAAACACTGCTCAAGAGGTCCACTTCAAATTCCTTACAAAAATCCAACAAAGTCATATTCCGCAAGCATCTGTCGACAGATACAAATATGTCTGTCGACAGACGCCGGCTGGGAAGCTCAACGGACACGCCGTTTGGGGCAGACTTGGTGGGCCATTGCCTTTTAAACTTCCCCCTCCTCCTTTATATAGGCATCTCCGGCCACATAGTGAGCACAAAGCTAATTCGAATGATACATAGAGTAGCCCCCCGGCAACACTAGCCCCGGGTGAGTTTTCATCCATTGGAGGGTCTCGTCGCTGGTTTCACATTGAGCATCGGCGACATTGTCGGTTGGCCGACAAGCTCCAGAAGTGTGGGCAGAAGGCTCCTTGGGAACATAAGTCTCGGGATCGACCACAAGGTAGTTATTAGAATGGTCGAACGACTCATTGTCATGCCGAGGAGAGTGGGGCGTTCTATCAGAAGAATGGAGCTCGGATGAAGGACGTCGGCGCAACTGTCGTCGGCACGTCGGCAAGACGTCTGGTGAGTGCTCGCGTGCGAAAGCAAGGGCAGTCGTTCGACAGCGGACCCTGGTATTTATAGGGCTGGGGGATCGATCAAATCTAACGGTGGGTTTTGCAGGTCAGGTTAGGAACTCGGAAGTAGCGTCATACGTCGGCCAAGCGCGCCCCAGACAGGATTCACTGGCTTGGTCGTCTCGGCTCACCCTAGCGAGGAGCGCCTCAACGGTCACCTCGGCAGGAGCCGACCTATGTTACTATAGCAGTAACACGTAGGAAAGGAGATATGCTTCTATTTAAAAAGAAAATAACAACATGCTTGAAAGAAAAATGAAAAGGAGGGAGGAAGAAAGGCCCCAAAGGGGTGACTCTCTGGCTGAAGGAGATGCTCCTTGGGTCGTGCAGCAACCTCTGAAGGTTGTGGACGTCACCCTCTTAGCTAAAAGCTAGATAAATATGGGAAATTCGGAGTTGGAGGAAGAGAAGAAGTTTTAGGAGACTTTCCAACCCTAAACATACAAATACACTTCAATCTCGTCCCTAGCCGACCCTATTGATCTTCTGGAGCTTGGAGGACGAGGAAGAGAGGCTTTTGGATGATGAAATCGAGCAGGAAGGAGGCTTGGAAGGAGTCTCTTCGCATTCTTGCCCTAGGATCACAAAGCGTTCTAAGGTAGGCAATCTCTCAAACAAAAGTAAATTAAACTCAAACCTAGATAGTCCATGATCCTAGCCACAAAAGTTCCATATTTTCTCCAATTTCCATCATGTCGTTTATGAGTATTTCATGCCCAAAGTTTTGTTGAGGGCATATACCCGACCCTTCATGTTCTCTTTCAATCAAAGTCTATACTTTATCTCGTTATGTGAGATTTTGACTGTGTGTTCTACTCAATGTCATGAATCCATTGTTGCCATTTTCCCCTATTTCTATCATGTATGTTGTACGAATTTATTAATTCATGTCCACTATGTCAAAAAAATTTGTTCATCGTGAAGTACTCTGTTAATAGCATGTTCATACAATGTTAGAAATTACTCCTTACTGTTGATACCTCTACAAGTTTAGTTTCGTTTAAAACTAATTTTGTGATTTTTCATTGAGTATACGATTTGATATTAATTTTTAAAAAGCCCTATGTCAAGCCCTTGGAGGACTGGACTGCAACCCAAGGTGCTCCATTCCACTTTTTGGGTTCAGGCAAGATCTCTGAGAACGCGACGGCCTGATCGGTCACGTTCTCAACCGGGTCGCGACACAAGAACACATCGCATTATGAACATGATGGTCCACTACGTCACGTCTTCCTGTCTGTTCTGATTGCCATTAACGTGACAGATCCTGACGTCGTGACTATATGGTCAACAATCGGTACCCCCCTACCGATTGCCTTGAACGCGTCGGTCTGGCCGTCGCGACTATAGACTGATTGCCATAGATGCGAATGGTCACCCCGTCACCTTTTAGTTCATCAATCAATTGTCCTGTTTCGATTTCCTTGAACGTGACAGACATAACCGTCACGATTTGAGTGCGACCAGTACATACGTCGCGATTCCACTGTGTATTTCCAGAACCTTGATATTCAATTTAATCTTGTAAATTCATGCTCTATAATCATGATTAAGCCCTTGTAATGCTATGTGACAAACAGTAACATCCTGTTAATCAATCTTTAATTATATTCACATGATTTTTCTTATTTAATAGATATGTGCATGACTCGCATATGTTATCATGATTCTCTCTCACATGCACACACCAAACATGAATTCTTGCCACGAGATTTTACAGAAACAACCTCAATAATATATCTGGTAATTAAGTGCAATTATTTCATGATAATTTCTCTATTATTTTAATGACTTGTCTTCGTTTCATGCGTTTGATTTGGATACCATTATCGTGTCCCTCTACCTTTAAGCACTCGAGGCAAGACGGGAAAATTGTTTATACACACTTTCTTAACTTGGATGGACTCTCCGTTGAGAATACTCCTCACTGGACCAGGTAATCTTTGTCAAGGCCTCTGTAAGACTCATCGGCTTTGACGGACATTTATTGCCGACGAACAAGTTGTATCATCAATACCTATTTTACCCGTAGGGATCAACATGATCGAACGGCCTTAGATTGCTCTCTTACCTTGAGATCACGACGGATCTCTGGACTATGTTTGTAGTATGGCCAGTGGGCAGTTAGTGAATTCTACCTGACTGCCAGCACACATCTAGGTGTGTTGTGCAACTATTACTATCGCCCGTTTTACGTTGTTTTACGTGAATTGACCTATAGTTCTCATCTATTCCTTATTCTCTCATCTATTCACATTCTCTCTACATTCTCGTCTATTCTTCAATCACTCTCATCTATTTCTTAGTACTCTATTTGTCCATCTATTGATTGCCTAAGATAAAACACAACCAATGCTAGGCAACATTATAAAGGGCCCGATCTAATCCTAGGAGGTGCACCCAAAAGTGCTATTTACTCATAGGAGTTAAATTATCAAGGTGTTCAGCATTACATCAAAGTGCTATATTATGTAGATTAATCGAAGACAATCAAAATAAAGTGCTATACTCTCTTGATTGATGAAAGTCAATCAAAGTGCTATCATGATTTGCATGCTATCGTGCTATTATACGTGCTATCTCGTGATATGGCTAATCCTTTATCGTGCTAGTTGTGCTATATTCTTTGAAAAGTAACATTGTTCTATTATTTTACTTGCTCGACAATACTTGATCGTTCTCTCTAGTTATCCTGCTATTCAAGATATTAATCACTTAAAGCATGTCTGTGTTCAAGATATTAAGGCCTATTAGGCATTATCGTTTATTCTGCGCTATTTGTTATATGTGTTTCAAGTGAGTCTGATGAGGAACACCACACGCATGAGGATGGGGAAGAGCATTTACAAGAGTGACCTGACGTGCTGTCATCCGAAAATCTTTAGTATTAGTTTGTTTGTTTGTTTTATGCAAATAAAATACTTTGTGCCCATAGTTTTGACTCTGACTTGGAGAATGTAATAGATTAGTGGAATTATTAATAAAGTTTGTTGTTTTGACATTATTCCAATTTGTACAATAGTTTGACGTCTATTTTACGCTCTATACTATTTATTTAACTGTAGCCGCTCCGATATTTCACGTCGGGATGTTACAACCCCTCTCTAAGATATATAAAGCTCCATCTCGATCCAACACGGATTTGCATGTTTGATGGAGTGGTGCATACAGTAAAAGAGGTCCGACATGTGTCAGATCTAAAGAGGAACCTTATTTCTCTAGGAGTCTTAGGTTCAAGAGGTTATCGAAGTACTCTTGAAGGTGGAGCTCTCTGGGTGTGCAGAGGAGCACGGCTATGCTGTGGAGGCAAATGATTAACAATATGTACAGGCTCATAAGGAGGGTCGACAATGGCGTGGCTCAAGCACTTGTTCCCCAGGCGAGCAGTACGGATCAATAGAGGACAGAATCTATTGATGGAGGAGCATAGAAGAAGAGGGTCACTTTCACTTCAGTGGTCATTGGTGGATGTGGTCTCTCATATCGACTGGGAGAGGAGGTGCCACATCGAGACGTGTAACAGTGCTATGCTATGCGGCGTACCTGACCGGGGTGCGAGCATCTGAGTATAAAATGCGGGGCCATACAAGTGGAGCTAGTTGACAGATAACTTGTGAATTCGACACTCCAGTTGGCTTGAGAATTCAAGCCAAGGTGGAATATATTGTGGTGTGACTCAATCCACAGAGTTAGAGTTGGATTTAGACTCTGAGTCGAATATGACTGGAACTCTGAGTTAAAGATTAGCATCAAGAGTTAGACTCCAACCTATACTCTTAGATAAATATTAGGAGGTAGTCCTAATGAGATTGTGAGATTGCTGGAGGGTCTCTTATATATAATCGTTGTACCCCAAGAGGTGGTGATGATAGAGTGCATGGACAGAAATCGAGAGAGTCAGGTGGTCAGTCGTGTGCTTGATCATCACCTAGAGGAAAAAGATGTACTTCTTCATGGTTAATTGAAAGAAAGATTTTCTCCGATTATCTCTCTGTGGTGTGTCTGTACGCATGTGCAAACCCCAACAACTTTCAAGGTCAAAAGTTTCGCCAAGTTACACCCCACAAACCTCGGACGATAGATAAAGAGAAATATAAACTGATTTCTTCATGTATCAATTGTTTCACTGCTAGATATATGGCATGAGTTGAACATTAAACGAAAAGGCCTATCTCGATATTGCACATGCCTGTGAGTTGTGGAGGCAGAAACCATCCAACAGTCACAAGTCAAGCCGGTATAGAAAGATCACCAGCGTTCAGCAACACAAAGTCAATTCCTTATTGCGGATTCCTGAACAACCAAATACATCATGCTTTCAACCTCGCAACATGTTACACATTTTTTTTCATAATTCCATATGAAGCAGGCGGGCCGGGGGTAATGAGACCAATCGCCAATGTCACAAATTCCCACTGAATAGGCAGTCAAACAATCAACAAGGGCGTCATCTTTACTCACAAGCTATGCTGCCCTGACGGATGACAGTCGCTATAAGTTGGACGAGGAGGCTGATTTTTGTGATGGGTGCTCAAGCTTGTCGGATGTCTCTTGATTGACCCATGAAGATATCAAGTGGTGAGCAATTGCATAAGGACCTGGGACGAATATTGGAGCAAGCTCTCCACTTTCCCGCTTGACATCTGACGATAGGTTCTGGCCCCTTTCGGTACCTCTACATGTCTGGTTCACTTTGTGAGCAGCAGCCCTTTGTGCTCTTCCATATGCAGCGAATGTCAGTGCTTTCTTGACATCTTCCCTACTGTGCCACTGGGCATCTGGAAATTAAGGTTCAGTTCAGATAATTGCATGTCAAAGTTTACAACAACTCAGGGGACAAACAGAAGCAAAAACCACACGAACAGATACCTGTCTCTGCCATTGGTTCTTCATACTGCACTACCATGGACAGGTTTACATACATATGAGTGTATGACTGCATAGATACAAAGGCACCTCAATGATCCTTTAAAGTGGTCTTTTTCATTAACAACCTTTCCATCTCATCCTCAACGTACATTTAGTGAACCAAACCCCACTGCAGGGGTAGATATTTTATGCATGTAATATTGCCTCAGAATTTCAAACTGGCTGGAAGCTTTAACCCGATATTGTTTTTAAAATGCCATAGGTGATGCAAATTCCACTATAAAATAACTAATGTATCCAAAAGCAAAATGAATTTGCAAGCTTTAGTATTTCTTTTAGTAGTTTCAGAAGTTCATGCTAGGTACTAACAGCGTGATTTCAAATGATGTAAACATGGACAAATGGGTGGCACCTAAGATAGGTTTATATAGATGATTATCAACAAGTGCTGTAACTATTGTATTTTGTACCAAGTATCTCTCACAATGCATAACAATAATGTAAAAGAAAGAAAAGTAAACCTCAGACTATAAAAAGAGATAAAAACCACAACTTATAATTATCCACCAAGGAACATTTCTCAAAAAAGAACAAAAAAGTTTCTAAATGGATAGAAAGTTCAGAGGACAGGAAAAAGATAACAAAAATCATCCCCACGCTAATAGCTTACTGAGGCAAGTACAGAATAACCACCTACAAAGATTAATGCAGAAGTCTGTAAAAGAAAATTACTCATGTCAAACAGTGTGAGTATATGAAGAGGATTATTACTCATTACGCAAAAATTCCCAACTTTGTACAATGCTAGCAGTTATAGTGGCCACAACATACCTTCTAATTCCTCCTTGTCCACATGTATCTGGAGTGACTTCGCATAAGCCAAAAAACCCACCATCAACTGGCACGGCATACTACTTGGTCCAACTGAGAGATTTTCAGAAATAGAATTAAAGGGAAAAATGGTAATTAACAACATAAAAAAGGGATCTAATTCGTGCTCGAATCCAAGTCAGATAACTCTCATGGTTATTTATAAAGTGTACTGAATATGATTCTGGATAAAAAACATTCAGTACAAAAGCCCTTTATACTAAAGGGGAATCAAATGTCCTGAATTTCTTTGATTGTTCTGTGTCTTGATAAATGTCCTTCCATTTAATAGGAAGAGGCGCCTTATGCCTAGCTCTGGAAACCATCATCAAAAACATCAGAGCCGCCTCCTTCCCCGTGTGGACTTGGGAACAGGCAATGCAAAGTCTATCTCTTTTTTATGCCAGAAAGTGTCTACAAGTGTACCAGTACATTTCCATAAAAATAAAGTTACTACAGAATTGTTCAACTTGAAACTATAAGAAGATTAAAATTGAGTCAAATAATGAAGCCGCAAGAAAATAAATGTTAGGGAGAATTATCAATCAATCCCTGCTTTTTGGGGACTTATTTTTAAGTCCCTGACTTACACAGTTTTCTAAAGGGAGAAAAGTGTGTAGCTACACAGTTTTCTAAAGAAGTCAGGGACCTAAAAATAAGTCCCCAAAAAACAGGGACTGATCGATAATTCTCCCTAAATGTTAAGTAAAAATTCTATTTGTGAATTCATCATAAGCGCAAGAACCACGATTTTACAAGGTCAAAAACCACAATAAGCTTATGTTAGGCCAGGGTTACAAGGTCAAGAACCACAACTTTATTATCCGTATCACAACCCACCTTGTCACTCTTCTCTATTTTGCAACAGGACAAGCTACTAAACTAATAAATTTTCAAGGAGTACAAGAGTGGAATTATTGAGTTCTCTTGTTTTTTTTCCCCTAAACTGCTGAAAAAAGAGTCTAAAAAATGAATATTATGAAAGAAGTACAGGCTGTACAAAGAGTACATGAAGTTGGTGAATACCAGGCCAGGGTTGAGAACTGTGATATATGACATCCCCTACTTCAATGCCAGTCTCCTCCCAGGTTTCCCTTCTCACTGCTTCCTCCAAGCTTTCTCCTGGCTAGAGGAGAGAACAGTAATTATCAATTTTCTGAAAGTTTACTTAAATGCCTATAACAGACAAAATAACACAATTGTTTCTATCAAACATGTAGTTTGCACAGCACAGGTTTGGTTAAATTTGCAGCCTACTAGACTTGATTGCACAGATACTGAATGTCTGAATGGTGCAATGTCATAAAAATTCTGATCCAGGACAAGTGGTCAACAAACCATGTAATGAGGTGAGCTACATTTGGTGTTGCATAGTTTAACCAGATTTGGTGTTAAGCTATTGGCAGAAAATTACTTATTTACCGGAATCCTTTGTTTTAGCTACCACAGAAGAAAACACAACACCACGTCAGAGAGAAAATCATATGAGCTACTGATCCAGGAATCAAACAAAGGACAGAGTCCAGAGGGACGAGACAAAGGCTCTATGAATCAGCGAACCTTTTAAACAGTGGGGAGCGAGAAGCTGAAGCAATGGTTTGGCCCATTTGGAGCCCGTTTGGAGATTTTTTATTTTTCTGTAATTTTGGTGCAATTTTCACACTATTTCAAAATCCAAGGGTAAATTAGTCCAAAAAGAGTCAAATTAGAATCCATTTAGCTTTTATTGCGTAATTTGGCATTTCTTTATTTGAGTCAAGTCTTATTTGGGTAGGATTCTGCATTTTCCTTCCTTTAGATTTCTAATATGTTATGTCTTATTAGGGATAGAAGTTCGTCCTTAATTGGGAGTCTTTTATTAGAAGTCTATTATGACTGGGAATAGCCCAAGTCTATATAAACACATGTATTTCTCTTCATATATTTGATTATTGATTATTGATGAATTGCAAAAAAAGAAATGTTTGGCACTTGTTCTTTGTGATGGAGAAGACTGGAGCTTTGAGAAGAAGCACCACCCCAAGGTGGTCCCTGTGAAGGGGAGGGCGCGAAGCCTACACCCCCACCTTCTATCCCCTCTCCGGTGAGACTCCGGTGATCCTTCCTCCTTACCTTCTTTTTCCGCTGTCCACACTCTGTCCCGCATCAAACAGACTTTATGATTTTTATAAAAATCTTGAAAGAGAAAAAAAACAAGGTACAAGGCAAAATTTTCAAATCAGTCCTAAACCTCCATTAAAGAACATGTCGAATATTTTTCTAGTGCTTACCTCTTCCGTATACCTCTTTCTCTTAGTTCTCTTAATTCATAAGTGTCTTATAATCCACAATGCTTGTAAATAAGTGATCCCCCTCAAAATTGACTGAAAAAACACAGATTATTCATTATATCCTATCTTCCTTGTTCAAAGTCCTTTTATCATATTTTAGGATTTAGTGTTTGTGGTTTATATCCTATCTTCCTTGTTCAGAGTCATTTTTATCATTTATTTTAGGGAGAATTACCAATCAGTCCCTGCTTTTTGGAGCCAGGGACCTAAAAATAAGTCCCCAAAAAGCAGGGACTGATTGGTAATTCTCCCTTTATTTTATTCTTCCATCAATTTAGTGTTTCACATACTTCTTCTCCATGAAACTGACCCAACACAAGGGCACAAATGCTAATCCTGCACCTAAGCCATTAACTCAGCAAGTCAGTGGCAAATCAATTATGTTTTGTAAAGTGTGAAGTGGCTATGCAGTATCCCAAATTATGCATGGCATCTTAACAATGAAGAACCTTGTAAACCTTCAAATTAATTCCATAGCACCCAAGGACAGAACAAATAATAGTTACATCCTAGGGATGTCACCGCGCTACCAAAACTTAAGATAGTTTATTTTGCTACTGAAATTACTGGGCTAAGGAAATTCACGGATCACTAAAAGCCTATTGTTAAAAACAAAAGTAACAATTTTCAGGAATCTGTACCTCTATAAACCCAGCAAGACAACTCCACATTCGAGGAACAAATCTTGATTGGCGACTAAGAAGTGCACGGTCATTGGTTTTGTCAATGATCAGCATAATTACGACCTGCAGCAAGTCAACCACAAGAAACATGAACATTTGAATATGCAGATATGCTGCTGAGGGTCCATTTCCACACATCTTAGGCAGACATTTTTTTAAATATGAAAAAGAGGATATAGGTAGACAAAAAGAGAAAAGGACATGATGACATACAGGATCTACCCGAGGATATATTCTCTTCTTGCATGAATCATTTGTACATTGTTTCCTTCGCCCTGCCTCTATCGCTACTGTTTTGGTTCCACAGTGCCCACAAAAACGAGATGTATTATGCCACTCTAATAGTGCCTTTGCCTGACGTATGATGAAAAGGGATAAGTAACTTCAGCAAAAGATTTCAGATCCAAGTAACTATAAATATGTAAAAGAAATTAAACAAACTCCAATGGGTATACTATCAAGAAACCTGACAATACACATGATGACAGCATCTAGTAGACGATTAGCCAATCAAACAGGTATGTACCTATGTTATATACTCTATGAAAAATGACACAGACTAAACAAATATGTTAAACAGAGTTATTAACAAAATGTCATCGAGATTCTAAAAAAACACCGTATGCTTGACTTGTTCTAGTTATAAAACGAATAATGAAAGAATGTGAAAAAATAAACCCCATTTTTTTATTCGGATTCATAAAAGTAAAAATAGGTGAATTGGATGAAAATAGAAAAGAATTTTTTTTCCATCACTTGGACATGTATAAAAAAAATATTGTGACATTTCATTTCGCACAGCCTTTTCAAATCGATCATACATCCTGACTTGGTTTAGCAGTGGCTGGGTTTCTACAAGCTCTCCCTCAAGAGCCACATAGAATAATCCCCACCCCCAACCCTTCAGCAATCCACGGGAAAAAGTTAAAAAATAAAAGCACGCACAAACAGAAAGGCTTTACAGCTTAAGACTTTGAGAGAGGTAGCATAGACTCCTAAGGATTAAATGTGGATTATAGACTGTAATAATAGAGAAGAGAATCTCATCAATTTACAACTATTTATATTCCTTGAATGCAACAGAAACATCTTAACAGTTTATTCTAGATAGGAAAGCCTGCATGTTTTTCCTGCATATTTTCGGATTTTGAAGTCTCAGCTTCCTGATACATTTTTTCTTCGTCAAATAAAACTGGCCAACAAGCCAGGAAGGTCCCAAAAAGATGATGAATAAATGCCATAAACCAAGGGATCCAGGACTGCATACAAACAGAACATTATTCACCAAAAAATTGAGTTTCCAAGAGGCAATATAAGTTAGCAGATAGCAGATAGCATGTCAGAACGGCTACAGAGGGCAGAAAGACGACGCGGGGGGGGGGGGCTGCTCACATGACCCGCTACCGCCAGCTCTCCCATGGTACGCCCATCACCCCAATCAGTGGCCACCATCAGCGTCCTCAGCTCGATGAAACTCGACCCATCTGCGGTGCCAAAACCAAAACCCACGGCGTCGGTGGCATCAACTGCCCAATAATGGGCGCCACCGTCCTCCGGTGATCCCGACCCTAGATAAACAAACGAGTCCGCCGGGAATTCCTGGAGATGAGAGGGGCCGAGCCATTCCAGTCGCCATGCCGGAAGAGAGGAACCTGGCGGCACCGGCTCGGAGGAGCGGGCCAGCGGCCTCCCCTTGCGGAAAGGCAGGACCTTGTGATTAGGAGGTGATAGACGCCCGTTGACGGCGGCTCCAAGGAGATGGGCGCTGAGCGATTCAAGAGCCGAAGTGGGCGGCCTCGGTTCGCCATGGTGGCACCTCAGCGGATTGCCCGCGAAGGCATGGGGCCGGAGGTCGACTGAAAACATGGCGCGGGAAGGGCAAAGGCGGCAGCTTTTGACCAATACCCGCGTTAAGAAGCTAAAAATTGGTGGCGCTGGGATCAGAGGGAAGGTGTTGAGATGTGATGGTGTTGGTAGTCTTCCTCCTTGCCCTTGGGGAAGGGAGAGGAGCATCCCCGCCTTCCCGACACTAAACACTGCAGTAGTTGTGAAGACGTAATTTAGCACGCAACAGCTAAGTACGGTGGAGGAGCGGGTGCGGGGCAGCAACTCTTCTACGCAGCTGTGTGACTGTGTCTCGCCAACGACAGGCGGGGTAGCTGGTCTTCCTCCTACCCCGAGGTGGGTCTTCTCTGCGGATTATGTCTTTTTCTTGGACATTTTGTTACTCTCTCTTTTGTCACTGTGTAAAGAGTCACTGAATTTTGATTTTAGAAACTAAATAATTATTTGAAAATTTTAATTATAGATCTCTTTCAGTAGAAAAATATAACGATCTCAAAAATCCGACCTTCGACTCTCACCAAAGATCTAATTTTCGACGTCGTCACCCACATATTTGAAGATTTGAAAGAGTTGAAAGATCAGTCTAACAAAATATATAAAGAAAATAAATAACAATTATAGTACTAAAAATATATGTGCAAGTAAAAGTAAACATAAGATACGTGGCACAAGTCTAGTATAAGTCTCAAATACAATAGTACAGGTAAAAATGGAAAGACATAACCTTCAAGGGGCATATCCTGAGATGAAGTATTAAGGGACGAAGGGGACACTGCTAAGGACAAAATCGGCTACTACGGCTCTATCTTCTTTGCCCATCGCATGATCTGTTGCTGTTGTAAAATATCAATTGGGAAAGAAAATGAGTGAGCCTTACAAAGAAGTTCAGTATAGACTATCAGTCACCCATTGGTTCTAACAAACAGAATAGATGAATATAATTAAACGAATAGCAATAATTACAATCTATTCTACCAAAAGAAAGTGTGAAAGGAAAAGGGCTACTACACGACCACCGGTCGGAAAACGCTACACGGCCGAGAACCTCATGCAAACAATTCATTGTGACTACCTCACGGCTATGAACATAGAAAGAGGTAAGTCTATCTGGACAACAACACTAGCCTCGGAAACCGACTACCACAAGTCAACTGGTCAAGAGTGTTGCTAACATGTTACCCTTGACCACAAGTCCGGGTCTGCTGTCCTCCCATCAAAGTGAGGCCGCAAAACTTAAAGAACTACAACAATTGTCGTAGTATGGCCGGACTACAGTCCCACGCCTAGCCCCTCTGTCGTAGTCTAGCTATACCACATCATAGTCTGGCCATACCACGTAGAGTGAGGTAGTGAGAAAGAACTAACTAGTCTATATCGAAAGAAAAACCCTAAGGCCACCTCGACGTCCCAGACCAACCACAAGAGCTTTGCAAATGACTCAATGTCATTGTCTATTATCTGAATCAGAGCAAGTCAAGCTTATTGTCTCAAACTCAACACCTCAATTCAGACATATCTTAGCCATGAACAATCTTAGCACTATAGACACGTCAAATTTGACAACATACTGTGTAAATTTCATGTTATATTATAATGCCTCAATGTGACTATCATCAATTAATCATTTGAGTGATTTTCCTATTTTTTATATTTTTATAGTATTTTTAGATATTTTATTTGTGTACTTAATGGGGTTTGTTTGAGCTTTAATATCTGTGACGGGCTTAGTTGCCACAATTCATCATTATTCGTGTTTGCTCAAGCCGTTGCAAATAAGTTCCGACTGGAACATTGTCTGTATACCCATCCACCAAAGCCATCACTATTTAAAATTATCAAATTCAAATTTTGACAATTTTCAAAATCATTTTTCGAAAGCTTTTATTGCCAAATTGATCTATGTCCAGTCAAGTGGACACATTTTGGACTTTCCTTTATTGACAAGATCAATTACCAATGAAAAATTGATTGCCCCATTAGCGCAACGAGTCATGTTGTCACTATTTACCCTTTTCATTTACAAAATTTGGTAAGAATCTGATCAATACAAGAAACTAAGCAATGCGGTGGGTCTACTGCTCACGATTCAAAATTGTTATATTTTAAACTCACATCGAAATATGGAAGTGTTTTAAAGTGCAACGGCTTGGTTGGTCACGATCACCACTTGTTATGTTTGAACCGTCAGTCAAATTTAGAAAGAGTTTTAAGTGCAACGGTTTGACTGGACGTGGTTTATGTAAAAGACGACAGTTGAACCCGTCACTATTTACAATTCAATTCTTAAAAAGAGACTCTGAGGCCATATTTTTTTAAAAAGAGATATCATCATAGTGTTGGGGAAGCCCTACTGTGTTTCAGAGAAAAAAGAGTCCGTCAAGTTTGCTTGAAGCACTCTTCAATTCGAGAGACGGTGATGTCGGTTTCTCAACGTGGACGTGCTTCATTGGAGCATGTCCGAAGCTTCTCCCTCAACGCCATCAACTCTTCTATCTACTGCAATCAGATTCTTCTCCTCTTCTCACTTCATGTCTAGGTCTGTTGTCCTCCCATCAGAGTGAGGCTGCAAAACTTAAAGAACTACAACAACTGTCATAGTCTGGCCGGACTACAGTCCCACGCCTAGCCCCTCTGTCGTAGTCTAGTCATACCACGTCATAGTCTGGCCATACCACGTAGAGTGAGACAGTGAGAAAGAACTAACTAGTATATATCGAAAGAAAAACCCTAAGGCCACCTCAACGTCTCAGACCAACCACAAGAGCTCTGCAAATGACTCAATGTCATTGTCTATTATCTAAATCAGAGCAAGTCAAGCTTATTGTCTCAAACTCAACACCTCAATTCAGACATATCTTAGCCATGAACAATCTTAGCACTATAGACACGTCAAATTTGACAACATACTGTGTAAATTTCATGTTATATTATAATGCCTTAATGTGACTATCTTCAATTAATCATTTGAGTGATTTTCCTATTTTTATATTTTTATAATATTTTTAGATATTTTATTTGTGTACTTAATGGGGTTTGTTTGAGCTTTAATATCTGCGACGGGCTCAGTTGCCACAATTCATCATTATCCGTGTCTGCTCAAGCCGTTGCAAATAAGTTCCGACTGGAACACTATCTATATACCCATCCACCAAAGCCAACGCTATTTAAAATTATCAAATTCAAATTTTGACAATTTTCAAAATCATTTTTCGAAAAATTTTATTGCCAAATTGATCTACGTCCAGTCAAGTGGACACATTTTGGACTTTCCTTTATTGACAAGATCAATTACCAATGAAAAATTGATTGCTCCATTTGCGCGACGGGTCATGTTGTCACTATTTACCCTTTTCATTTACAAAATTTGGTAAGAATCTGATCAATACTAGAAACTAAGCAATGCGGTGGGTCTACTGGTCGCGATTCAAAATTTTTATATTTTAAACTCCCGTCGAAATATGGAAGTGTTTTAAAGTGCAACGGCTTGGTTGGTCACGATTATCACTTGTTATATTTGAACCGTCAGTCGAATTTAGAAAGAGTTTTAAGTGCAATGGTTTGACTGAACGCGGTTTATGTAAAAGATGACAGTTGAACCCATCACTATTTACAATTCAATTCTTAAAAAGAGACTCTGAGGCCATATTTTTTTAAAAAGAGATATCATCATAGTGTTGGGGAAGCCCTACTGTGTTTCAGAGAAAAAAGAGTCCCCCAAGTTTGCTTGAAGTGCTCTTCAATTCGAGAGACGGTGATGTCGGTTTCTCAACGTGGACGTGCTTCATTGGAGCATGTCTGAAGCTTCTCCCTCAACGCCATCAACTCTTCTGTCTGCTGCAATCAGATTCTTCTCCTCTTCTCACTTCATTTATTTGTTTTAAACATCTTGTTATTCTCTCTTTAGTGCATGCATCGCCCCTCCCTTTAGTCTTTTCTTTGTATTCTTCGTATCATCATCATACACATACTCTTAGGGGTTTAAAACACCACCACAAGCTATATTCATGCCCTTGCAAGTCTTTTCTTCCATTTCTTTTGAATATTGATATTACACAATTTGGGCTAATCCGTTTGATCTTTATTGTTTATTATTTTGTTTCTTCGTAAGGTAATTAATCAAGAATCAAAATCTCATTTGTTGGCCGGCTGATTGGAGAAGTAAGAGTCAACCCACATCTCTCGCGCACTTTGAGTGAAGATAAGTATCACATCCTACGCTCTTTCCTTCGGTATCCTCGTATATCTGACGATCACAATCATATCGAGGAGTAGTGCTCCATCCATCTTTTATTTTTATCTTATTTTCTCATATTTTCTTGGTGGATGCTTAGAGTTCTTCAAAGATGAAAAGCGGTTTCTACACCATCGTGCGAGACAAAGACCATCAGAGACACGCCGAGCTCCTTGGTTATCGGCCCTGGACACCGATCGTGCTACGGGAGACTAAGAGATAACTAAAAGTAAAAATAAAAGTTTATTCCCTGTAACACCCCAAAAGTTTATTTATTAGAAATTTATAAAAATATGAAGATTTTGATTGCTAAACATAAGTATTTTCATGAGATATAATTAACTTTAATTTAGAATTATATTATATTAATAAATACAATCTTAGTGTCGTACTCTGAGGTGTGCACTCCGATAGGACAACACCGGAATTCTATAATAAAATTAAAATCTAAAAATACTATAATTTCTAGAAAAATAGACTGATACTAGAAATATAAATATCTAGAATTATTGACGTGCGGATTTCAAGATTAAGTCGACGCAATGATTTTTCGGGCAATTTTTGCTGGGTGAAAAATTAATTCTAAAAATTAAACTAAAATCATCATAATTAGTAAAACATTCCTATTAACTTATGTTTGAAATTTCAACTTGAATGGACATCATTTGGGTATAAAAATTTAGAGACAAAAGGACCAACTGATTTATCTTCTATTTATGTAACCTATTTTCTTGATTAATTTTGCTTACGTATCATGGGCTACGTAAGCCTCCTTGCACCATAGGTGAAAGGTTTACACATAGTTTACCATGTGTATGTGGGGTAAAACCCCATGGTAAATGTGGCCTTGGGTGGGAAAGAGAGGTTTTTACGGCTCCACATGTGAGGCTACGTGTCATACATGCATGGAACCTAGGAGCTTATTTAAACCTCCCCCCATATTGGTGCTGCTATTACTGCTTTGTCGTAGCTGCTACTGTTGTGTTCCTGTAGCTGCTGAACTACTTCTGTTGTAGAAGCTAATGCTGCTATACTCCTGCCATTGCACCTTCCGTAGCTGTTATTTCTTCTTCCTTCCTGGTTCCTTCTTCTTGCTGTTGTTGGATCTTTCGTTGAGGAGAAGAGAAGATCTTCATCTTTCCTAAGTCAGGTAGGATTCTTTCTTCCTTCTTTCCTCTTGTCTTCTTCTCTTGCTAGGAACTTCATGTTTAAGTGTTTACTACGTTCACATTTAGACTTGAGTTCTGTAAACATCGTTGGAAATGTTTTTCCTATCCATTGCAATCATGTTTAGCTAATGTTCATGTTAAGTCCAAGCATACTTGTGAAAATCTTCCTATTAGATGCAAAGAAATGTTGTTTGGAAGAGTTGTACTTCCAGTTATCATCCTGACATAAGTTTCCATGCCATAACATACACCTATTGTGCTATTTGTTTCCTTCATGTAAGTGGTGTTTAAAGATGTAAACAAGACCCTTTAGATGTTGTTAACCATGTTAGGAAACGTAGGAACAATTGGTAGAGTTTTCTGAGGTAGTATTATACCATTTCTGGAAGTTTAGTCTACGCCTGTCGTCAGTTAGAACCCATCTGTCGACAGGGTTCATGCTTCCAGAACCCAGAAATGCAGGACCACTAGTAGCTGTCGACAGATAGTCTTTATCTGTTGACAGATGGCCTTCATCTGTTGATAGCCACCTGTAGATACCGCTTTGAGTTCGTCGGGAACTCCTAGCATCCACAAAGAGGGGGGAATAAAAGATAAAAGATGGGTGTGTGGATATGGAGTGGAAAGCGTGAAAATACAGAAAATAAAAGATTATGATCGCCAGGCACGCGAGGGTACCGAATGGAGACGCACGGCGAGGGGTGCGAGATGGGAGAAGTGATCGCGAGCGTACCTTTTGTAGCGGGGAGATTGCGCGGAGATGATGTGGGTCCTCTCTTCCTCTACGAGCACGGACGGCCGTGGTAGATGGTGTTTTTCGAATGATTACCCTACAAAAGACAAAGAAAAGGATAGGGGATTAGCCGAATGTGCAGTATACAAATTCTAAAAATAAATGAAATAAATGAACGATATGGGGAAGGACACACCTTGGGTGGTTGTTTTTAAACCCCTAAGAATGGGTATGTGTGTGTGTGTATGCATGCATGTGTGTGTGTGTGAAAAGTAAAGAAGGGCCATGTGGGGCCTGGAGGAGACGAAAAGAAAGATGGAAGGGGGAATGGGGAGGGGTGCTTCCCCGAGAGTGGATGGCGCAGCGGCGTTGCTGGAATGGATGGAGGAAGTGGAGGAAGACCGTGCTCCTCCCACCTCGCTCCGGTACGTGGAATGGTAGACGGCGCTCTGAACTCCGAGGGCGTCAAGTCGCCGGTCCAGCAGGGTTCCGCCATGGGGAAGTCACGGGAAGAATCCGGCACGGCTCCGCCAGGTAGAGGGGATTGGTTGAAATGGCTACCTTCGGGGGTCTATTTATAGGCACTGGATTCTAAAATCGCGTCCAAACAGGAAGCCACAATTATGAGTTGAATCGCGTCCGGACGGCAGGCTGCGATTAAGAAGGTCAAACCGATGTGACAGGCGCATGATGGCATAGCCCCAGCTACACTTCTGAATCGCGTCGGGCTAGGCCGCCGCGACTTGAAACTCTTCTGCCTTGTCCGTCGCGATTAAGACTCGCATGGTTTCGAGGCAATCGGCTCATAAATGTGCCTGACACAGCCGTAGGGGTTAGGTGTTGACTTTATAATCGCGGCGTCCTTAGAGGACACGATTTCAGGATTTTGTCATGATTACGAACGTGCGCGACGTCTTGTCGGGCCAGACCTTTTTGACTTTTAAATCGCGTCGTGTCAGGCAGAGGCATTTCTGATTCAAACACGTGACGGAAAAGGCTCATAAATGCATTGGCTTTGACCGCCACATTAAAGACCTAAACCACGTCCACCATGACTGCCGCATTTAAAAAGCGTCCACTGTAGTGGACGCAAATCAATGAAGCTGTGCCTTAATCAAATTTAGCTTCCGGGGGCGTTGCCCCCGGACCCCCGGGACCTAACCACGCAGGTCGATCTGTGACTGAATCACCTTGAAGCGATGGAGAAGCACCCAGAAAGAAGAATGGGTGAGATCCAGAAATATTGAAAAAACACTCTTGCGAGGCAAAAAGATGGCCATTGTGGCATTATGGCGCAACATGAATTTTGCCCCGCGGTGGAAACAAATTCGCGTGTCTACAGCTGCCACGCCTTGGCACCTGCTTTACAGGGGAGCGAAGCGAAGAGACACGAAGTGGAGTGCAATGGAGTGAATGGAATGAAATGGAATGAAAGAAATGAAGCGTAGAGAAGTGGAGTGAAGCGGGAGCAAACTGAAAAGTAGACGCCAAGGTGAAAAATAGACATACATAATCATTGGGGACTGCCACCTGATAAGAAGAGTCTTTCACCAACACCCATGGAAGTCACCACCGGAAAGAAGACCTAAAGAAACAAATGCTTGGACAAAGGAAAGGAAAAGAAAAGGAAAAGACTAACTTCCAGTGTCGGGGAAGTACCTAAGGACACAATCCGTTAGGTTACGCCATTGGGGGCGTCTGCCACTGCCGCAGGTGGGTCTTGGGAGGAGAAAGAGAGATCAACTTCCAGCGAACGGGAAGTACCTAAGGACACAATTCGTTAGGTTGCACCATCGGGGTGTCTGCCACTGCCGCAAGTGGATCTCTGGGAGAAAAGAAAGAATAAAATGGATAAGTCCCAACAAAAGAATCTTAAGGAAATCATCCCGGAGGCGACAACAAAGGGAGTTGGGTACTTGACCCGGATTGGAATATTTCAATTTGCTTTTGAATTTGAGGCGTGGATGGCCCTCAAATTACTTGGAAGAGTGGTTTTCCACTGAGATTTCAATATGCATGTATGCTGGGCTAAAAGGAAAATAAGATTAAAAGAGGAATAGAAAATAACCAAGGATAATATTGTTATGCCGATGAGTCGGGACCGGGGGGTATGCATGGGTTTGTCGTCCTCACATGCCAAGCGTAACGGCCTATCCATGCGGCTAAGGATCCTCTGGGATCATCATCATTTTTAATAGAGGGGAACTCAAATCCCATATTCCTCAAAGCCACAAGGTCCTTGGTGTACTCTGGTAGTATACATATAGTAGATGCAGATAGGCTGATGGTGAAAGCAGCAGCAACCCAATTGTGTCGGATGTGGCAACTCGTACGCTGCACCCAAAACTTCGTTAGCCAAGAAAACAAAAACATCATTGAACAAACAGCACTTATGGCTTGGCGCATTAATAAAGCATTAAATAAACAACTCATTTAGTTTGTTTGTTTTGCCATGAGGATAAGTGTTCTTGGGCAAGGGAGTTGGGAGTGCAAGAGATGAGGAGCCATGATCGGAAGGATTCATGTGTGGCACAGCTAGGATCTGCTTACCATGTGCAATACCATCGGTAAAAGAGATTTTTTGAGAATTTTTTTGGAAGTATTTGATTTTTTATGGAGTTTTAAAAATATTTAAATTTTTGTTGGTTTTGAAAATATTTGGCTTTTTTGTTGGTTTTGAAAATATTTGGATTTTTTGTTGGTTTTGAAAATATTTATCTTTTTTGTTGATTTTGAAAGTATTCATCTTTTTTTGTTTTAGTTTTGGTTTTATATTCATCTTTTTTTGTTGATTTTAAAACATTGACATGCCATGGTGGTATTAAGGTTATGAGAACTGACTGGCGAGGGGTCCTTGTTACCTCCTGTGTCATTAAAGAATGCCCGGAGTAGGGCGTGCATTTTAATGTGGCGCCCGCGAGCTAATTGCTTGGTTAACAGTGCTACTGTCAAAGCCATGCCTGAATGGGCGACTAAGTCTGGCAGGGAGAAGAGAAGAAAACTTGGAGACAAGCTTGATATGGGTATTAGAAGAGTTAGGTGTCGGCTTCCTTCCTTGGCATAATCGTCAGAAAGTTCTGTCTCATTTAAGCACTGGGGTTTTTGAATTATTTTGGAATCTTGAGTGATGACCAATTGATTGTAGGGACATGTGTACGCATAGGTCCATTTGGATCTTCGCGGGGACTTTGCCACTCTTTGCCATGCCCTATTATGATTGATTTGATTTTGATTTTTGCATGCATACAACCGGGTCCATGTGGATCTCCGCGGGGACTTTGTCGCTCTTGACATGCATTGGACTTTATTTTGATTAGTCATTTGATTTGCCCAATTTAGAGATGTCCTCTCATGACAGAATGCTTTAGGAAGGTTTCTTCGCCCAAACTATCTCTACTACCCATACTTCGGCCGAATAAGGGGAGAAACAGACATTTTGTGCCATTCAGGCGTGGCTGTGACGGTGGCGGTGTCTACCTGGAGCAATCGGCTTAGGGCGCCGTGAAGTGCGTGCAAATGCCCATGCTAAGGCAAACTTTTAATGACCTGGGAGGGAATTATGGACTCCTGGCGCAGAATCCTCACAACAGAAATGTTGTGATAGCATGGCAATGTTGAATATTCATCTTTTTATGAATTTTTGACACTGATAAGCATTATAATAGCTTTTCAAAATAAGAGTTTTGGAGGGTAAAGGAAGGACGAATGTCCGATGTTGGGGCGAGACCTAGAGGTCTAGAAGAATTAACATTTTTTTGTTTTTTTGTGTTTTTGTGTTTTGTTTTTATTTTGTTTTTTTAGAAATTAAAACTATACATGAGGACTGAAGCCCCAAAAATAATGCGAGAAGGGTCGAAGGACCCGATTGATCATGGAGAAGAGAGAATGGCGGAAAGGACTAATGCCTGCGCTGGGACGAGACTCGGGGACTATGAAGGATTTACATTTTTTTTTTTTGAAATTAAGAATATACATGGGGACTGAAGCCCCGAAAACAATGAGAGAAGGGTCGAAGGACCCGATTGAAAACGGATAGGAGAAAGCGGAGGAAAGACCTTGGAGACTCTGGTGGGGCCGGAGGGGTTTGGAGGAGAAGGAGGGCCGGTGCCCTGAAAGAGGAAGAGAATCCGGATGGGCCGGAGGAGAGAAAAGAAAAAGCGGGCCGGGAGGGGCCGAAAAGGAGGGTGCGCCGTGTGGGGCGTGAGATGGAGATGTGCCACGTGGGGCACAGAATGGAGATGTGCCACGTGGGGCACGGCGGGGAGATGTGCCACGTGGGGGACAGAAAGGAGGTGTGCCACATGGGGCACGGAGAGAGGTACAAAATGGGGCGCGATGCCTAGTGTAAGGAAAAGGATTATACAAAAGATGAAAATAAAATGCCTCTCGTGAGGAGGGAATGTGGAGAACCCACCAGAAGGTGCTAAGCAGCACAAAAGAGGATTGAAAAGAAGAGGGGGGTGGAGGTCCCCTAGCCTTTTGCCTTGCCCGGCATTTTGATTTATGCTTGGGGGCCGGCGTTCTGACCCTCAAGTACTTCCTCACATAATGAGCCCAGCAGACAGAAGGTCGTGCTCTTCTCACAGGGATTGAGTGGCTCTCAAGGATTAAAGAATCGTTGACTTTCGTTGGAGTTTCAAGTGTGAGTGGTAACTCCCTTGGAATGTAGTTCAATGATATGGTGAGGAGTTCCACTAGAGGATTCGGAAGCAACAATAAGGGAGGTGTGCCCAAAGGTTGTAAAATGTTTGTAATGGAAAGGGACACGACCCCTCGAGTAATAGATTGTGCCAATGATTTAGCCTTTGAGTGGGTGAGCACAATCTAAGAAGCTGACCCCTTCACTAAAGTGGGAAGGCTCACAACGATGGTGCGAGGGGTCATGAGAGCTTGGAGGGAGAGATTCCCTATGAGTATCGTAAAATGAACCCGGTTGGCAGCAGGCATGATTGGCATAGATTTAGAAGGCCTCTTGACGGCCATGATTGGAGGAGGGGAGGACTCCTGCTCAGTGAATGTGCCCGATATATTGACAATGACCGGCATGCGAGGTATGCAATCTCGAAGTTTGAAAAGCATGCCCGGTCCCGAGACTTCCTTCTTTTGCTGATTCTGCTTATTGCTCCTTAAAAACTTGCGCCTGCTCCGCTGGATGGGGGCGGATGGAGTGGAAAGTTGTATGGCATGTGGAGGCGTAATGGGTATGAAGGGGAAGATTTTCTCGAATTTGGCTGCCAATGGTGTTGGCGGAATGGGGGGTGTGATGATTGGTGTAATAGTGGGTGGAGGCTTAATCATGGAGGGTTTAATGGCAATGGATGGCAATGTAGGAGGTGTAGGTAAATGGCGTACGAACATGACCTGGGAAGGTTCATTGTCGTAACACCAAGTGGTTTCCTAGAGGGGTTGGATGTAAGCAACCTCGGCTCGAGCGACAGGCTGTGGTGGTGGTGGAGGTATAGGAACTGGCACGGGTGCTGGAGCAGGTGCAACATAAGGTGCAGGAGCTTCTTCATTTATAGGGGCATCGTTGGGCCCGATTGGAGGTCGTTGTTGAGTCCGGGGAGGACGAATCAGTGGATGCCTAGGTGGGAGATATCGTGGTAAATGGGAGATTGTGGGGGTGTATATGAAATGTGGTGGTGAGGTGGATGGTGGATGGCGTCTAATGATCTGTTCTCTCTCGGATTAATTTGATTAAAAAGATCTACGATCGGGGAGTCCATTAAATGGGCTTGAATGTAATGCCCCCGCTCGTAGAGCTCTTCCATCGTATCAATTTGATTCATGGCCAGGATGTGCCTAAACCTCGGAGTAGAGTTTGAAATGATTATTTTAATTTGCTCTGACTCCGAGAGCTCACACTGCAATTGAGTGGCCATTGACCTCCAACAGTCAGCAAATTGTACAAATTCCTCATTGGCCCTCATCTTCTCAGATGCTAGATCCGTGATAGAGAGAGAGGGGCTGACGTGGTCTTTGTACCTCTGAAGGAATTTCTTATGAAGGGGGCGGAAGTCTCCTGCCTCACTTGGCTCTAGAGAGTAGAACCATTCGAGTGCAGGGCCGTCAAGAGATCTCCTAAATAAATATGCCAGAGTCATGTAGACTCATATAGGAATTCTTTAACATGAATGTAGGGATTACCTGTGCCGTTGTACAGTCGGTACGTTGGCATCTCCGAAGGATGAATGTAAATTTTTGGGAGAGCCGGCATGGCGGCGACGAGGTCACCCTTGGAATTGGAAAGCTCATTGATTTGTTTTTCCAGATTGTTCAATTTTTGGAGAAGAGCATCTTGGAGTGGAGTAGGAGGTTGCCGCTGGACATGTGAGGGAGTACATGAGGGCGGCCTTGAATTAGTGGGCCTTCCCAAGGGACGGTCTGTTCGGACCGGAGTGGGGAGATGCAAATGGCCAGAGGGCCGAGGTGATGGAGGATGTACAGGGGTATGTGGCGAAGTCACCGGAATATACAAATGTGGGTGCCTGGGGGAAGGAGAAGGAGGAGGAGAGGGAGAAGGAGTCACACCATCAACTAAAGATCGGATCAGATTGAGTTGTTGAAGGGTGAGTTGATCAAGTGCATGCAGGACAGTTTGGACTGTGGGATCATGGTAGGGGGGAGGCTCTTGCCGGGTTTTGATTGGAGTGCGGCATGAAGGGACATCAGATTGATTAGTGCGCGGTGTGCGCTGATAGCCCACGAATGCGTCGTTAAACACGTGACTAACAATCTTAAAATTATCGGCCTACACTAAATATTTTAACAGTAGTTAAGTGGTAAGACCGAGTCGAATCCACGGGAAAAAAGATTTTAGAATTGAAAACCTTGGATTTTTATTTAGGAAAATAATGTGGTGATATTAAAACTAAGTGCACAAAATAAATCTAAACTAAAGAGGGTGGTTGAGAGAGAGATAAATAATAGAGTAGAGAGAGATGCAAGAGAAAATAATCATTAACAACACTTACCGAATTTAAATTAAGAAAAACACTATAAAGAAACATGATATAGAGCTGGAGAGATTAAATAGAAGGTGGGAGAAATAATTAACAAATCACAACTAATATTATTTGAATAAATGTAACTGTTTAACATAATACAAAAACAAATTAAACTAATCTAGAGAGATAGAATGAGAGAGAGAAGAAATAAGGAGGGAAGAGGAGAGAGATGAGAGAGAATAGGATGAGAGAGAGAAAACAAGAGAGACGAGAGAGAGAGGGAGTGCGAGAGAGAGAAGTGAGAGACGAGAGAGATAGCGAGAGAACAGGAGAGAGAGGAGGTAGCGCTACTGTAGTAGCGCTATTGTAGCTAATGCTACATTAGCATGCAGCAACGCGGGAGAGGAGGCACGGGGAAGCGTGGGCAGCAGCAGGCAGGCGTGCGCGTGGGGCACGCAGGGGCAGCTGGGGCGGCGGGCCTGGGCGAGGGCACAGGGTCGCCTGCGAAGACTGTTGCTGCTGCTTCTGTGTAGAGAGAGATCGGGCCAGAGAGATGGAGAGAGAGGAAGAAGAAGAGAGAGGGAAAGTAGAAGAGAGAGAGACAGGAGAAGAGGAGGATCGCCGCAGCCAAGAGAGGAGAGGGAAAGGAAGAGAGAAAGAGCGGAGGAAGGCAATGAGAGAGAGAGAGAGAGAAAAGATCTCTTTTTAAAATAGATAGAGAGAAGAGAGGAAAGAGGAGAGATTAGAAAGAGAGATTTTTAGAAAATAGAGGAGTAATTTTAAAAGAGAGGGAATTTTAAAAATTGAAAAGATAGAGAGGGAAAAGAATCTCTCTTCATTCTCTTGGTCCAATTAGATTCCTTGGAACATTTAAAACCTCATTTCTTGGCTCATTAATCCTGAAAATATAATACAACAGAAATTTAATCAATTATCGCCCATGTAATCCAATGATAATAGAGATTTATGAATTTATCAAGTATTTGTCAATAAAATGGCACGATTATTCATAACAATTATGAGATTATCACATCCCTCAACTTACTCATTGCTAGTCCCTTGGCAATGCACACAAGTGAATAATTGGGACTAACAAGAACTCAAAACATCATTTTCCATGTCAAGAAAGCAGGGATAAGACTGATCAACACTAAGTATTTCTAGTTCTAGTAGCAAGTGTTAAAGATAAACATGTCAGTTCATGTTATTAGACAGTTCCTCAAGATACACTTGAAATTATCATTTCCTTCGTGAATGTACTTGTGATCAATAAGCATTACTAAGATGGTGCATAGGCTTTTTATCTATTACTTAGAGATGATATCAACTCTACACTCCTTAAATCCAATCCTCGAATTACAGGTAGCTTTCACTCTGCCTTTTTTGTCTCTTCATTTTCATTCATCTTTTTTTAACTTGGACGTCATTTCACTATTTGACGCAAACTTCTACACTTCTTGAGGTGTCAAAGCCCGATTACTAAGCTAGGGATTTCCTTCTTCATTTTGTCATCATAATTTTTTTTTTCATAACTTGCAGGCAGGTAGCTTTTTCCCCACGATTAGTTTTCAATAAGAGTGTAGAATGTCAATCATCAACATGAGTATTGGGTAAAACTCTCATCACCCTTGTGAATGACACTTATTCATCATTTAATTCATGTGTGTAGGTTCAATAAAATTTCAAATGTATTTTGAGGAAAATGCTAAGAACATAACTACAAAACTCACTTTAACGTACCACTAGCACAAGTATATACTTAGAGTAAAATCATTCTAGAATGAGGTATTCTTTTCATGAAAAAATGATACATGAAGTATAATGTTTGGATGTTTAGTAGGATTTTAAAATTTGAAAGATTTTCACAATAGATTTTCACAATTTTCCCTCCCCCAACTTGAATGACATTGTCCTCAATGGCAAACAGATAATAAGACCATCAGAAGTTAGGAAAGGAGAGATACAACCTGATGGAAGCGTTTTGCTCAATTCATTCATCAAGGATAATGGGCCTCCAAACACCTAAGACACAAAATAAAAACAAAATCAATAGAAATCAATTTTCCTAAAAATATTGGGTTGCCTCCCAACAAGCGCTAAGTTTAATGTCTTCAGCCAGACACATGGAGGTAACAGGCTCACGTAACACTCCCAATCAATTGACTCCAAATTTTTACTTTGTAAGGCATCACCAGCCATGGTATCCCAAGTGATCCAAACGTACCTCGCAGATCAGTAAGTGATAGAGAAATTGAGGCATTCAAGATCATATCTTCAAATAAGAAATTTTCATTTGTACACTTAAGATCTTTATATGTGTTGAATGCATCAATGCGGACTTTATTATTTTCACCATTTTCACTCACAACTTCCATTTTCAGATCTTCTTTCATGATGTTGAGGTCAGATTGAGTTGAATGCTCAGAGGATTGCTTGAACTCCACAGGCTGACTTGTGTCAAAAATAGTACCATGATCTGGAATGAAATGGATATGAGTTTCAACACAAGGATGCTTAAAAGGTTCAAGTGTAGTTGACCAATCAGCTAGTAGTAGCATGTCCACGAGCATGTTGGATTTGCCAAGGTTAGGGAGAGGTAGGAGTTCCATGTCTTTCTCGAAATCAAGAGAGGCCCAGTCAATGTGGACTTCAGGCAGAATTTCTAATTCTTCTCTTAACCAAGAAGAATGATTGATGATTACACCCAGCTCTTTCTCCACACTCACCTCTTCTTCGTCACCCACTTGAAACAATGTCACATCAAACTTGGACCCAACATCTAGATGACATTCTTTCTCTTCTCCCCCCAACTTGAGTTCAGCTAACTCACTAGAGCTTTCCACAAATATGAAATTATGGATGGAGTCTTCTTAATGATCAGTTTCAAGTTGGGCCAAGACTATGGATTGATTTTTAGTGGCACCCATCTCTTCTTGATTTGACTCATTAATATTATCTCTCATTTTCCAAGTGGACATGTCCACAATCATATTGGACTGAGAAGTTTCAAATGGAATTTGAGAATCAAGTTGTTGGTCACAATCAAGATAATGATGTCCATGAATGGGTTGACATGGTGATTGATTATCTTGCCTCCTTTTGATTTCCATCAGTTGAGTAATCAGGAGGTCAGTTTTGATAAATGATTGCTCTAATTCTTGTTGTTGTTGGGTGAATGTTTGCTCAAATACTTATTGATTATCATGGAATTTTTGCATAAATTGCCCAAATTCGTCATCAAATAGGTCTGATTGTGAGGGAGAAGTATAAGTGGAATGTGGATTTGCATGTTGTCCCCCATCATGGCCTTGATCATGAATATTATTTTGAAATTGGACCCAATGATGAAAGTTATTGTTAGGAGGACTTTGGGCTTGGGCCACAATCGGTTGATCGCTCTGTATCAAATGTGGCATTATCTCTCCAAGTGGTTGGAAAGGTGTACCTTTTGGAGCATTTGATAAACATACATGCAGATCAGTACTAAAGAATCCTTCATTGAACCATGAGATGATTTCAGCACCAAGAAAGGGTCCTTGAATTTCCCCTTGTGGATCTTGGTTAAGCAAACTCAATTCTGTAGGAGGGACATATTGTTCATCTTTTGGGTAAGGAGTGGAGGTGGAAGGCCATTGAAAATATTGTGTTTTTGCTTGGGTGAAAGATGGCCCATTATGGAACAAATTAGTATGGTGGGCATGATCTTGGGTAAAAGATGAGAGTTGGGCCACCCCAAGGGATGTACTTTCATAATGGGCTGACAAGAAATGTGTATTTTCAAAGTAGGCTGGGCCACGTTGAATGAGAGATGAAAATTGGTTTGGGCCATGGCCTATATAATGTGCTGGGTTGGCCCACATATGATTGTGAATGAGAAAGATGAGACTTTTTTTTTTCTCTTTTTGTTAATTTTTTTTAATTTTTTTTTAGGCAGAGACAAATAAGTTGCAAACAATTAACTTAATTGACCTAGGGATCTGGGATCTAAAAGTAAACTTTCTCACAAAGTGACTTAGACCCAACCTAAGTCCACTAACATGTATGTCCACTGGCCAAGTAAGAGGTGGGGTAGTGGGAGGCTCCCCCTACTTTCGTAGGGACCTAATTAGAGAACCACTTTCCCACTTAGGCATTTGCCACTTAACCTCTAGCCTTAGACACCAGTTTCTAAAACTTGATAGTGGGCCTAGGTGGACCAAAATCTCAGTGTGAACCCTAGGTTCAATGTCTACTGCCTTTTATTAAGAGCTGGGAATGCAAAAAGATGCAGGAGAATCGTGGTTTGTGGGCCAAGGAAAGGTGATAAAATCCCCACCTTATCTTTTAAAGATATTGCCCTTAAAGTATTTTAGCAATGAGATGCACACCATAATTTACACAAGGGGTTCTATGCAAGCATGGAAATGCATGAGCATGCTTTTGGAAAGTTAAAGATTCTCACCTTGCCTCCTGCAATCTTCGACAAAAATGTAAAGTATTCAAAAAGACATTCCTAAAGATGAAATTCTAAATGATGCATGTTCTAAACATGGAAGGTTTCTAATCTTGAAATGACATCTTTTTATTGGATTCAAGTGATTTTTTTTTAATTAATGAACCTGACTAGCCAACAAGAAATTTCTTTTTTTTCTAAGTTACCAAAATATAGAGCATGCAAAAAAAGGAAATAGAATCGAAGGGTATATAGATACTTACCTTCAACGTAATTCCTCATTTTTTGGAAATAAAAAAAAAATAGAAAATGTAAGAAAGGGAAAGACTTACCTCATAGACCAAGTCCTTTTTTCTGATTTTTTTTTCAGATTTCCATCATATTCACAAATACCTACAAAAAGAAAGAAAATGTTAGATGGAATATATACAAAAAAACCCAAAATTAGCAACACTAAAAATCTAAGTCCCTGGCAACGACGCCAAAAATTGATAGCCCACGAATGCGTCGTTAAACACGTGACTAACAATCTCAAAATTATCGGCCTACACTAAATATTTTAACAGTAGTTAAGTGGTGAGACCGAGTCGAATCTACGGGGAAAAAGATTTTAGAATTGAAAATCTTGAATTTTTATTTAGAAAAATAATGTGGTGATATTAAAACTAAGTGCACAAAATAAATCTAAACTAAAGAGGGTGGTTGAGAGAGAGATAAACAATAGAGTAGAGAGAGATGCAAGAGAAAATAATCATTTAACAACACTTACCAAATTTAAATTAAGAAAAATAGAGAGACGAGAGAGAGAGGGAGAGCGAGAGAGAGAAGTGAGAGACGAGAGAGATAGCGAGAGAACGGGAGAGAGAGGAGGTAGCGCTACTGCAGCAGCGCGGGAGAGGAGGCACGGGGCAGCGTGGGCAGCAGCAGGCGGGTGTGCGCGCGGGGCACGCGGGGGCAGCTGGGGCGACGGGCCTGGGCGAGGGCGCGGGGTCGCCTGCGAAGACTGCTGCTGCTGCTTCTGTGTAGAGAGAGACCGGGCCAGAGAGATGGAGAGAGAGGAAGAAGAGGAAGAAGGAGAGAGAGAGAAAGCAGAAGAGAGAGAGAGATAGGAGAAGAGGAGGATCGCCACAGCCAAGAGAGGAGAGGGAAAGGAAGAGAGAAAGAGCGGAGGAAGGCAATGAGAGAGGGAGAGAGAGAAAAGATCTCTTTTTAAAATAGATAGAGAGAAGAGAGGAAAGATGAGAGATTAGAGAGAGAGATTTTTAGAAAATAGAGGAGTGATTTTAAAATAGAGAGAATTTTAAAAATTGAAAAGATAGAGAGGGAAAAGAATCTCTCTTCATTCTCTTGGTCCAATTAGATTCCTTGGCCCATTTAAAACCTCATTTCTTGGCCCATTAATCCTGCAAACATAATACAATAGAGATTTAATCAATTATCGCCCATGTAATCCAATGATAATAGAGATTTATGAATTTATCAAGTATTTGTCAATAAAATGGCACAATTATTCATAACAATTATGAGATTATCATGCGCTATAACCATAGGAAGTAGAAGGCTGCCCCTCACAGTGATGAGATGGACCAACATGGGACTGGAAAGACGGGGATGCAATATCCTCATAGTCCTCATAATAAAAATCGACATGATAATATGGGTCCATTTTTAACAAAGCAATAAGCAAACAATGTTGAACAAAGATTAATCAATCAATATGTGGTTCAAACAAGTTGTAATGATTAACGCTCATTTTTAGGGGTTACTTAATTAATTAATTAGATTTAAGCAATATTGTGTCACTCCAGATGAGATCCTAGTTGGGTAGAAGATGTATACTTCGGGGTACAACTAGAATCACCTCTCACCACGCAATAGGATAGCTAACCCGGGTCAATAGAGTGGTACCGCCAGCTCAGCCTGCCGTGAGAGAATCCATGGGGTATGGAGTCTTACGGGGTTCCGGGAGAAGATTCGCTAGTCCAAACGGACGGAATACCCAATGGAGAGCTAGCCTTCACCGGAAGGGTGTGTGGAGCCTAGGATATGAGGGAAGGAGGCCCCCGACCGATGCAAAAAATGCCCTGTATGCAACAATTTATAGCAAAAATGGCAGAAGGGGTGCGTTTCTGTTAGCACTGTAAATCGCGTCTGGCACAGCGGCCGCGAATCACAAATCACGTCTAGTCGCCTGGACGCAGAACTGAGAGCCCACAAAAGGCTGTCAGCGCTGCGCCTGGTCCCTATGGACGGTCTGCTAGCAAAAATGCATCGGCCTCTACCGCCGTGATAGAAAATAGTGTCGCGTCGGCCTGAGCTGCTGCGACATGAAGGAGAGATGCGTCCGGATAGCCGGCCGCGTTCTCAGCACAGAATCGCATCCGCTGTATTGGACGCGATTCCAAAGGCAACCCGAGAACAACAAAAAAGGTAGGAAACAAAGCAGGAAATAAGCAAGAGACAAGGAAAGACAAAAATTAAACACACAGCATGCTTTGTATATCATAAAAAATAGGTAAAAGAAGGAAGGGCACACGAGGGTGCCAAAGAAAGTGCCACGTGGGGCACGAAGGAGGAGGGTAATCAAATAGAAAATGCAAAAAGAGGTCCCACCGTGATCGCCAATTTGTAGATACCGCTTTGAGTTCATCGGGAACTCCTAGCGTCCACAAAGAGGGGGGAATAAAAGATAAAAAATGGGTGTGTGGATATGGAGTGGAAAGCGTGAAAATACAGAAAATAAAAGATCGTGATCGCCAAGCACGCGAGGGTGCCGAATGGAGACGCACGGCGAGGGCTACGAGATGGGAGAAGTGATCGCGAGCGTACCTTTTGTAGCGGGCAGATTGCGCGGAGATGATGTGGGTCCTCTCTTCCTCTACGAGCATGACCAGCCATGGTAGAGGGCATTTTCCGAATGATTACCCTGTAAAAGACAAAGAAAAGAAGAGGGAATTAGCTGAATGTGCAGTATACAAATTCTAAAAATAAATGAAATAAATGAACGGCATGGGGAAGGACACACCTTGGGTGGTGGTTTTTAAACCCCTAAGAATAGGTATGTGTGTGTGTGTATGCATACATGTGTGTGTGCGTGTGAAAATTAAAGAAGGGCCACGTGGGGCCCAGAGGAGACGAAAATAAAGACGGAAGGGGGAATGGGGAGGGGTGCTTCCCCGAGAGTGGATGGCGCAGCGGCATTACCGGAATGGAAGGAGGAAGTGGAGGAAGACCGTGCTCCTCCTGCCTCACTCCGGTACGTGGAATGGTGGATGGCGCTCCAAACTCCGAGGGCGTCGAGTCGCCGGTCCGACAGGGTTCCGCCGTGGGGAAGTCGCGGGAAGAATCCAGCAGGGCTCCGCCAAGGTAAAGGGGATTGGTTGAAATGACTACTCTCGAGGGTCTATTTATAGGCACTGGATTCTAAAATCGCGTCCAAACAGGAAGCCGCGATTATGAGTTGAATCGCATCCGACGGCAGGTCGCGATTAAGAAAGTCAAACCGATGTGATAGGCGTATGATGGCGTAGCCCCAGCTACACTTCTGAATTGTGTCGGGCCAGGCCGCCGCGACTTGAAACGCGTCCACCTTGTCCGCCGCGATTAAGACTCGTATGGTTTCGAGGCAATCGGCTCATAAATATGCCTGACACAGCCGTAGGGGTTAGGTGTTGACTTTATAATTATGGCGTCCTTAAAGGACGCGATTTCAGAATTTGTCATGATTACGAACGTGCATGACGTCTTGTTGGGCCAGACCTTTTTTACTTTTAAATCAGGTCGTGTCAGGCGGACACGTTTCTGATTAAAACACGTGACGGAAAAGGCTCTTAAACGTGTTGGCTTTGACCATCGCATTAAGGACCTAAACCGCGTCCACCATGACTCCGCGTTTAAAAGGCGTCCATTGTAGTGGACGCGAATCAATGAAGCTGCACCTTAATCAAATTTAGCTTCTAGGGGCGCTGCCCCCGGACCCCCGCGACCTGACCGCACAGGTCGATCCGCGACCGAACCACCTTGAAGCGATGGAGAAGCACATGGAAAGAAGAATGGGTGAGATCCAGAAATATTGGAAAAACACTCTTGCGAGGCAAAAAGAGGGTCATTGTGACGTTATGGCGCAACATGAAATTTGCCCCGCGGTGGAGCCAAATTCGCGTGTCTACACTGTCGAGCTCGGAGAATTTGACATATCTTTCAGGCCTCGAGTCGCCATCAAAGCTCAAGCCCTGGCCAACTTCATCTCTGAAGGTACGGCGAGGCAATCTAAACCAGAGGAGATTGTCGAGTATTGGCAGGTCTATGTGGATAGGGCTTCCAACTCTCAGGGCAGCGGGGCTGGAGTCGTCTTGCATTCCCCGGAGGGCATCGTCTTAAGGTACGCAATTAGGTTCGGCTTCTCTGCCTCCAATAATGTAGCCGAGTACGAGGCTATTATCTCAGGACTCAGGATGGTGAAGACATTGGGAGCAACAAAGGTTCAAATCCACAGCCACTCCCAGCTCGTCGTCAGCCAGGTCTCGAAGGAATTTGAAACCAGGGAAGAAATGCTCACCTTATATATGGACGAGGTTCAGAAGATGATGAATGACTTCGAATCGGCAGAGCTGTTGAAAATTCCCCGATCTGATAACTCCTAAGCCGACGCACTATCCAAATATGCGGCCACCTCGGAGCACCGTCCGGAGTCCTCTGTGTTCATGGAGGAGCTCACCGAGCCTTCGGTGGGGTCTACGGAGGTCATGTGCATCGACGCCGAGCCGACTTGGATGACCCCCATTGTCAAGTATATCCAAGACGGTCAACTCCTGGATGATAAAGAAGAAGGATTAAAGGTAAAAATACGAGCCCCAAGATTTTTTCTGATCGGAGATGACCTTTACAGAAAGGGCTTTAGCTTCCTGCACTTGCGGTGCGTGGGCCCAAGGCAAGCCGAGGAGATCGACGCCGAGGTACATGAGGGCACATGCGGAAGCCACACCGGGCCACGGTTGTTGGTTCGAAGAATAACTCGGCAAGGCTACTGGTGGCCAATCATGTTGAAGGATGCCGAGGGGCATGTCCGGAGATGCCAACAATGCCAACTCTTCAGCAAGGTAGATCGGCAGCCACCTGCAAACCTCATTCCATTGACAGCTCCATGGCCCTTCGCATAGTGGGGGATGGATATCCTCGGTCCGTTTCCACCAGCCTCCGGGCAACGGAAATTTCTCATCGTCAGGGTCGACTACTTCACTAGGTGGGTGGAGGCCGAGCCGCTGGTGAAAATAACTGACGCCAGTGCATGGGGATTCGTATGGAAAAACCTTGTTTGCATATTCGGGCTACCTCGGACGATCATCACGGACAACGGCAAAACAGTTCGATAATGCCCAGTTTCGTTGTAACTGCGCGGAGCTCAGCATCGGCCATCGCTTCACCTCAGTGGCTCATCCTCAATCTAACGGCCAGGCCGAGGTAACCAATCGGACGCTGCTCAATGGACTCAGAAGGCGGCCGGACAACCATAAATGTAACATCGCGCGTTTTTCGGATTCTCGTGGATCCTATGTTTAGTGGTTGTGATGGATATCGTGAGGCCAATGTGGTTTGTGTGAGGTACGTGTGTGTATTTCAGGGGCTTATTAGGCCGATAGTCCGGGCCTGCAGCACCCCAGTGCCCTTAGCCTGTCATCGCGACAGGAAGGAGTGTCGCGTTCTGAATGTGACCGAAGTGGCCGGTGCGTTCTTGTTGCCGCTTTGTGGCGCTAATCATCTGCATGTGCACCATGTGTCGAGAGCTGGGCGACCTGTAGACGTCAGCTTTGGGAAGGCGATGCCTATGACCGTCGCGATCAAGTCGCGACGCGACGTATCCCAACCGCTGGGTGTTTTTAAGAAACCCCAGCCGGACAGAACTGCAACGAGTTCTGCTCGGCCAGGGGAAGGGGAGCTGCGGTGATTTTTGTGGGAATTCATGATTTTGGCGTGATCGTGCCGTGGAAGTTCACGTGGAGCAAGAGAAATGCCGGGGGAGCGTCGTATCACGTGTTCTTCGCGAGGTAGGGTGACTACTCCCATTTCTGGGGCGAGAATCACGTGGAATGCAGGGTTTGATCAGTTTAATGCTTTCTACACAATAGATATCATGCTTAGGAACCCATTAAAGCATGAAAAACACGAATTAAGGGTGGTTTGCTTGGTGTAGGGTGGTAATCCGTGGAGAGGATCCCGGATTAGGGTTTTCGCCTGTTAAGGAGATGGAACCCCCTGTCGCGATATGAACGCGACAGGTCGACCGGTCGCGTTCAGGTGGGGAACGCGACGTAGTGGTGCGTTGCGTTCATGTCATGAACACGCCATATCGGGCCGTCGTGTTCTGAAGGTGACTTAGGTCCATGTCGCGACCTCAGCCGAGGGGTCTAAACGTGCATGATTTATGTGATATGATTATCCGATTGTTATTGTTCGATATATTTGGTAATACCGTGTGGTGCATTGGCATCCGTGGCACTCTGAGAGTGCATGTTTTCGAGGCTAGCATGTTGGTTACGTAGCTAGCAAGTGGTTTAGGTGTCGGCGTGATATGCACGCGAGACACATTGTGTTCACATGTTGTGGACAGTTGGTACTCGTGAATATCGTCAGATTTCACGTGGTTTGTGCGATGCGCACGTGGTTTTGTGTGTGTGGCTGGTAGTACGACGCCTACCGTGGTTACCTCTCTAGTTGGGTACCCTAGGTTCTCTGTGATCCAGGTTGTTAGCTCGGGGCTTGTCCCGGTACTTGTGTGGTACCGTTGAGGTCTGTGTCATCTGTCTTGGACACCCTCACTCCTTTGTTTGAGTTGTTCGTCCGACTGAGGGAATGACGACAGTGGGACAGTGACTCTTGAGTTTGTTTTTAGTCACTTGTAGCGTGCTCTTAGTTGGGGGAACGCACCGGTTGTCGACACTGGTCCCCAGCTAGTCCTTTCTAGTGCCTCACTCTAGAGTGCTCTGACCAGAGACCCTAGAGGTGCTAGGCATGGGCCTGCGGTTGTGTACCCGCAAGAGTGGTGTTCAGTTGGTCTCCACAGTTGTTTGACTTTTTCACGTGGAGCAGCAACTGGACTTTTCGTCCGTGGCTGCGAGACTGAGAGGTAGACCTGTATTTGTTTGTCCGAGTCTGTTGCTGGTGTCGTGAACCAGTCTACGTGGCTTGAGTATGGCGGTCTCTACTTTAGCTCGTACACGTGATTGGGTTTTGCCGTTTATTTAATTACTTTGTTTGATAAAGTCGGCAAATGGTAAGTATGTTTATTGCTTTAATAATCTGCATGGTTGTGCTATAAATTGCTAGTATAGCTTACTGCTTCCGTACTTGTGTTTGGTTTGCTCGAGTTGGGGGAGTTCCCTACTGAGCCAGTGACTAGTGAGGCTCACCCCTACTCCCCACAGGTGAAGGTGAAGAGGAAGTTTCGTTATCATCGTCCAGTTCGGGGCCGCGTCGTAGCGATGTTGGGCCAGCGCCTCCAGCAGTGTAGTTTCTTTCCTCAGTTGTACCCGCTTACCTCGGGGTATGCCCCAAGCTCCTGTACTTTCTTGTACTTTTGTTGAAATTTGGCTATGTAAATCTTGTACATTATATATGAAATGGTGAATCATATATAAAATCAAGTGTGTTCCTTTCTGTTTACACGGACTCGTGTGTGGTATCCCTTACGAGGCTACGGCTCATTCGCGGGAGGCGGACTCGGATCAAGTTCGTTATTGGTTTAACGGGCTTGAACAAGACGTTCCGCCACGGTTGGTATCAGAGCAAGGTTCGTGTAAATATAAAGGAACCGGGAAGTTACATAGCCTTATTTCTACACTTGTACACTGCTGGTAGTTGACTCTGGTTTTGTAATGACCGGTTTTATTTATAATGAATATGTTGTTTGTGTGGGAAGATTGGATGGCTGATAGAAGGGATTGGGGTGGTGGAGGAGAGGATCCTGAAGAATCCACTCAGCGTATGATTGAGAGGATTTGGGAAAGCCTCACTGATATTCGGATTAGAATGGATCAGCAGGCACCAGTACCTCCAATACCACCAGTTACTAGAGTACCTGTGGCTCCTGTACCGCCAGGGATGGAGGTACCCTTTGTACCACCGGTACCACCATCACCACCAGTAAGGGTAGTAGAGGAGCCTATAATGCAAGTTGAGAAGTTTCTGAGGTTACAACCGCCCACTTATACAGGAGGGCCGAATCCAGATACAGCGGAGCACTGGATTCATGAGATTGAAAGGGTCTTTACGACTATGAGGTGTCCAACAACGGATAAAGTTGTGCTAGCCACATACCAGTTGAGAGGCTTTGCACAGCAGTGGTGGCGACTGAAGATGCAGACCACCTTTGCAGGCAGAACAGAGGAGGTTATTACCTGGCCGGAATTTCTCGAAGCATTCAATGATACATTCTTTACACTTCAAGTGCAGCATGTGAAAAGGGAGCAATTCTGGGTAGAATATCAGATGCGGTTTATGGCACTTAGCCGATATCCGCCTTATGTAGTATCAGATAATGCTATGATGGTTGAGTATTTTATTCGGGGTTTGAGAAAAGAGTTGCAGAATGCGGTGATACCATTAATGTGTAGAACAGTTGAGGAGGCAGCCCAGAGAGCAGCTACACTTGAGAGGTCTATTCGGGCTCGTCAGGCAAGCGGGTCAAGTTCGGGAAGTTTTCGGCTACCCCAGCAGGCAGCAGGAGTTAGTAAGGGAAAGGCACCAGCAGGACCTTCTGTTGGCCCTTTACGTACGACAACACGTCAGCCTAGAGGGGGGGTGAATAGGGTTTTCTGATTTCTGCAACAAAAGAAACTTAAGCACACAGAAAAATTAACACTTGAAAGTTTGGTTGGTGTTAGTGTGATGAAGAGTAGCAGTGCGGAAGCAAATAAGCAATCACACAAAAGACACAGGAGATTTATCCTGGTTTGGACCTCCTCTCCACAGAAGTTCTACGTCTAGTTCCCAAGCACACCGAAGGTACAGTCCCCCTCAAGGACACTACAACACCCTGGATACCCCACCAGGTCTTCTTCTCTTTCCCGGGCAAGAAGGCAGCCCACTTCTTTTCTAGGCTCAAAAGCAAACCTACTTCTTTTACAGGTTCAGAAGTAAACCTCCTGGAACAACCCTAGTGCGGTTCTGCTAGACTTAAACCCCCAGCTAGGTCCTGTTGGTACAAACCCTAACAAGGTTCTGCTAGACACTAACCTCTAGCTAGGTTACACACTGCATACAGTCCTACAGCCGGACACAGATCTTTCTTAGAAAGATCAAACTGAGAAGCTTTACAAGATAAACACTTGTGTAAAGCTCACAGTCCCAGACTCTCCCCAGATATACAATGAGCTCGGAGAGAAACATAAGAGAGAAAAGAAAGCAAGAGTGCTTGAATGCTTGAACACTTGAGATGCTTGAGAGCTTGAATGCTTCTGCTGGGCTCAGGTTCTTTCTCTCTTTCTTTGAGTGTATGTGTCGTTGAGGTTCCTCACTAGATGTACACTCTTTCAAAGATGTTCAGGAAAGTTCTTCATGTTCTTCATCTTTTCTTCATCTTAAATAGCGGCTTTGAATAGATCCGTTGAAGGGATCCGTTGAAGTTCTAGTCGTTGCTCATTTCTCTTCAGACCTTGGTGGTCTTCGAGGTCTGCAAGCATGAAGAGAGTGTTAGCACAAAAGTGTGTTTATGTGATACTGGTGCATACTACTGTATTTCTCTTATCATGCTAAAAATGATAAGTCATATCTTTTTCTCTGACAAGATTGTGACACAAGCATGCAGCTTTATCTGTCAGAAAAATATTTTGACTTTTCAAACAAAAGATTACTTCAGAAAGATATATGAAATTTATATTCAAGATGAAGTGAATCGATGCACAAATGACTTATGAAATCAATATGAAGATCAAGTCGTTGCATCATGCATAACCAAATCGTTCTGTGAACAAATCGTTATGGCATAACAAGTAAATCGATGTGATTACTAAAGAAATCGTTATGAGAACGATTTCTTAACAAGTTGTGCAAGCAAATCGATGTGGAAAACAAATCGTTGTTTTCTCCAAAGAAATCGATGTGAGAAGGCAAGTTGTTGTCTTCACTTATGGAATCGTTATGCAAGCAAGTCGTTATGATCACTTATGAAATCGTTATGAGAACCAAATCGATATGAGAGCAAATCGTTGTTCTTGCCAAAGAAATCGATGTGATCACTTATGAAATCATTATACAAGGAAGTCGTTATGATCACTTATGAAATCGTTATGAGAACCAAATCGATATGAGAGCAAATCGTTGTTCTTTCCAAAGAAATCGATGTGATCACTTATGAAATCGTTATGCAAGGTAAATCGATGTGAGGGCAAATCGTTGCACTTAACTTATCAAATAGTTATGAGCCTTAGCGAATCGTTATGCAAGGCAAATCGATGTGAGGGCAAATCGTTGCACTTCACTTATCAAATTGTTATGAGCCTTAGCGAATCGTTATGCAAGGAAAATCGATGTGAGGGCAAATCGTTGCACTTCACTTATCAAATCGTTATGAGCCTTAGCGAATCGTTATGCAAGGCAAATCGATGTGAGGGCAAATCGTTGCGCTTGTTGCTTTGGCACTTAAACAGAAATCGATGTATATGAGTTAGACATCGACTTTATCATTTTAGTGCGCCAAATATTGCATCAATGAAAGACTTAGCATTTTGCTATGAGATTGATGCAACACAGATGAAACATGATATTAAATGAGACTTATCATATGTTAAAGGGATTGATGCAACACAGATGAAGCAAAAAAAATATTTATGAATACATATATTTTGTTATCTCCGCAATATATATTTTGTTATCATCAATGCATCATATATTTTGTTATCACCAAAATACCAAGATCACAGATAACCATAGAGTGGTTCAACAATCTCTCCATTTTTGGTGATGACAAAATTTATGTGAATTTTCTGAATGATGAAAAAAAAGAATTAAGCAGAAAATTCATAGAGCATACTTACTCTCCCCCTTTTTGTCAATAATCCAAAAAAGGTCTTTACCGTGTATCTCCGAGTTTCTTACCATAGAGGGGATCAAACTTTCCTCCCCCTTACTCTTTACTCCCCCTTAATCAGAGCTCCCCCTTAATGAGAGGCTCTATCACTACCTTGAGCACCCTTTGTTCCTGATGCTCCAAGGCTTCCCTGCAAACAACTCATTCAGATGTAGGTACCCAAAACTTTTTGGGTCCTTGATGGTTAGAGGCATGAAAGTATCCTTTCGGAATCCAAACTAAGTGCTTGGTTGTGCAAGTATTTACTGTGTGTCCTAGTTTATTGCAATGAGAACAATGAAAATACTGTGTTTTACAGTTCTTATTGCTTTTATGACACTTTCCAGAATCATTTTTCACTTGATGAGTTTTGTTTATTTGAAAAGCCCGTTCTTGAGGAGTGATGGATTCTTTTACAAATTTTGGTGATGGATACTGTTCAGCAGATTTAACTTGTTTTCCTTTTTCTGAGGATTTGTACCCAATACCTTGCTTATTTTTTCCAGATTTTGATCCTTTTAAGCATAGGGCTAAGGATGTTTTTCCATTAGTTAGTTTACTAACTAATTCCTTTAAATATACGTTTTCTTCAGTTAGAGTTTTTAATTTTCCTACTAACTCTAACTTCTCATCATCCTTTCTTTTTAACTTTTCATTTTGAAGAGAGTTATTGTCCTTGCATTCTTTTAACTGCTCTTCTAACTGTTCCAATTCTGACTTAAGATCAGAATTAGTGTTTTCTAAGCAGGTAAGGTTGCTTTTGAGATTTTTTAGTTCTTTTACCACAACCTTATGCTTATTATATAGTTCATTAACAACTTCTTCTAAGTCTTCTGATTCTGACCCTGAATCTGTGCATGAATTGAATGAGGGTTCAGAGTGTACCTTATCTAGTCCTACCATGAGGGCTAGATTTACCTGCTCATTTTCTGATCTTGAGCTTGATGAGCTTGATGATTCTGAGTTTGAGGCCTCATCATTTTCCCAAGCAGCTGCCATGGCTTTTCTCTTGAATTTCTTGTGCTGCTTCTTGTGCCTTTCGGTTTGACCAGTCTTTCTGAGCCTTGAACAATCTGGTCTTAGATGTCTAGGTTTCCTGCATTCATAGCACACTGGTTCTTTTTCTTTTCTTTCTTTCTTTTGGATCCTTCTCGATCCGTTTTTCTTCTTCTTCTTCAAAAGCTTCTGAAGCTTGGACAATACTTCATCAACATTGTTGTCTTCAGAATCTGCATGTTGAGAACTAGAAGAAGAGCCAGAAGGAGCTGCTACAGCTTTAAGAGCATTAGTGCATTTCATTTTAGATGAACTTTCTGATAATCGCTCCATATTTATTTCATGTGCCATGAGAGAACCTATCAGATTATCGATCGATAATTTGGTCAAATCATGGGCTTCAATGGCAGTTACCTTAGGTGTCCATGATATAGTTAAGGACCTAAGTATTTTTCTAACATTTTCTTCATCAGAAAGATGTTTACCTAGAGAGCTTAAATTTGTTACTATGGTTGAAAAATGATTATACATAGTAGTAATGTCTTCATGAGGAAGCATTTTAAATTGTTCATATTGTGATACTAGAATATCTATCCTAGTTTGCTTCACTTTATCTGTTCCTTCATAAGTTGCCTGTAGTTTATCCCATATATCTTTGGCAGATTTGCATGCAGACACTCTACTGAATTCCTTTTTAGATAAAGCGCAACATAAATAGTTTTTAGCTTTAAAGTTTAGTGATAACTTTATCTTATCCGCTGCTGTGATATTAGTAGTGTTTTCAGCAGGGACAAAAACAAAATCACCTACCTCAATTACCTGCCACAGATCAAAGTCTGTGCCTCGAATGAAGCATTCCATCCTCATCTTCCAATATTGATAGTCTTCTCCGTTGAAGAATGGAGGTCTGGTGACTGATTGACCTTCAGCATATCCTTGAGCTGCCATGGATCTTTGCTCTAAGATCGTTGGATCTTTTTGAAAGTTCAGAGACCCGCTCTGATACCACTTGTTGGTCCTTTACGTACGACAGCACGTCAGCCTAGAGGGGGGGTGAATAGGGTTTTCTGATTTCTGCAACAAAAGAAACTTAAGCACACAGAAAAATTAACACTTGAAAGTTTGGTTAGTGTTAGTGTGATGAAGAGTAGCAGTGCGGAAGCAAAAAAGCAATCACACAAAAGACACAGGAGATTTATTCTGGTTCGGACCTCCTCTCCACAGGAGTCCTACATCCAGTCCCCAAGCAATATCTTGGGATTTCACTAACCGAAGGTACAGTCCCCCTCAAGGACACTACAACACCCTGGATACCCCACCAGGTCTTCTTCTCTTTCCCGGGCAAGAAGGCAGCCCACTTCTTTTCTAGGCTCAGAAGCAAACCTACTTCTTTTACAGGTTCAGAAGTAAACCTCCTGGAACAACCCCAGTGCAGTTCTGCTAGACTTAAACCCCCAGATAGATCCTATTGGTACAAACCCCAACAAGGTTCTGCTAGACACTAACCTCTAGCTAGGTTACACACTGCATACAGTCCTACAGTCGGACACAGATCTTTCTTAGAAAGATCAGACTGAGAAGCTTTACAAGATAAACACTTGTGTAAAGCTCACAGTCCCAAACTCTCCCCAGATATACAATGAGCTCGGAGAGAAACAGAAGAGAGAAAAGAAAGCAAGAGTGCTTGAATGCTTGAACACTTGAGATGCTTGAGAGCTTGAATGCTTCTGCTAGGCTCAGGTTCTTTCTCTCTTTCTTTGAGTGTATGTGTCGTTGAGGTTCCTCACTGGATGTACACTCTTTCAAAGATGTTCAGAAAAGTTCTTCATGTTCTTCATCTTTTCTTCATCTTAAATAGCGGCTTTGAATAGATCCTGTAACGACCCGAGAACCCGACCCTCGGCCCACGCCGAGGACCCGATTTTCGCGATCGCCGCCCACGGATCCGGGGGACCCGGAAGGGCTATAACACGCGTCTGACAGGATATGTAACGGAAGTAAACGTTAACTGCTGAGCTAGAAGCGTACAAGCGGAAACATGAAAGTAGAGCAAGACCGCTGCGTACCGCTCTAAGTACAGTCCCAACGCACGCACACTAGTACAAGTAAGGAAATGGGAGAGACATGTCCCTTAGGGGCATACCCCGAGGGTGACGTACACTGAGAGGGGGAACCACTGCTAGCTACGGGGACCAAGACTACCGCCCCGTCTCCTCCGCCCGACGCGCGCCCTGCCGCTGCTGAGAAGACTCACCTGGAAAACAGAGGGATGAGCTTCACAACAGAAGCTCAGTAGGGACTACCAATCTCCTACTGGCTCTAAACAGGCAGAGGAACATATACAACTATTAATAAAGGAAAGACAGCAGTTTATATCTTTCTACCTACAAAAGGAAGTGCGGAAGCGAAACTACAAGTAGCACGGTACGGAAAGTACTCTCGGTCGGAAACTCCGTACGACTGCTCGTCGTGACCACCACACAGCTAGTAAACACAGACGGAGGGGACTCCCCCTGGACAGAGAACACTAGCTACGGAAAGCACAACCACTAGTCAAACGGTCAGGTGCGTCCACCGACGTCTTATCCTCGACCTAGGTCCTGGCCCTCGCATCTCGTCAGAGTGAGGTAGGACGCAAGGAACACAACAGTAACCGCCGTAGTCTGGCCGGACTACGGTCCCACGCCTGACCTCTCCAAACGGTTCCGGGGCCGTAAGGAGCGAGGCAGTGAGAAGAAGGACTGGCTGGCCTGCGCCGGGTAGAACTCCAAACTGTCCTCGGTGTCCCAGACCAACCACGAGAGCTCTGCAAGCGACTCACACGCCACTGTCCTAACCACCCTTTTCCCCTAAACTCCAGAGTCCGCCTAGGTGGCTGCCAACTCGAGCACACTCGTAGCCCGGAGTACTCCCTCAACAGGCTCCCGAGGACGGGGGTCCCAGGTAACGGTAACAACCTCTCGTACGGACAAGCCCTCAAGTGCCGCGCACCGGGTGAACGACTAGTGTGAGACCGTACTAGGGAACTAGCACAGGTGCCACGGGTACAGTAAAGCGGAAAATGGAAGCGGCGGAAGCACAACCTGCCTCTGGAATGAGAAGGCGACATAGGGCCTGTCACCTTCTCAATGCGACATAGGCCATGTCGCCTTCTGAATGCGACATAGCCCTTGTCGCATTCTCAATGCGACATAGCCCCTGTCGCATTACCAGTCAGAAGGCGACACAGGGTATGTCGCATTCAGGCCAGTCGGGGGTTCCGGAGATTCTTCTTCCGGGAACCTCCCCGAAACGGGAGAAACGCTACACGGCGAGGGAGGGGAGCATGCTTATCATGCTAGGAAGCTAGTAAAGCATTCAAACCACCCTCAAACACCCAAGAACATGGATTCTACGCTCGGAGGAAAACCTCACTCACACGAGCATGGAAACTCACACTCCCAACCCCCAAACCACAAGGAAAACACGCTTTGCAGGGGAAGGGGAGCATGCTTAGGGCGAGAGGATCAAGAGTCCCTACCTCCACGCGAAGAACGCACCCGTTGGGGCCTTCTCGTAGGTAGAAACGTCTCCTCCTCGCACCGCACGGCACGAACGCGACCCCTGCACGAACGGAGCGACACCCTCCTCAGCACGGCCGCCTCAACGCGGGGGAGGCACCCCAAAACCGCCAGAAAACTCCGAGAGGGCGAGAGAAAGAGAGGGGGAAAGGAGAGGCGCGAGAGAGGGAGAAGAGCTCGGGCGCCCGGGCTTTAAGCCCGGATCCTGAGAAGGCGACACACCTTGTGTCGCATTGGGAACCAGAAGGCGACAGTGGGTGTGTCGCCTTCAAGAAGGCGACATACCCCCTGTCGCAATGCCACTGACAACGGTCAAATCTCGGAATTCGAAAAAGTGAAGGCGACAGCCATCTTGTCGCGTTCACCCGACACCGCCAGAGCCGTACTGACACAAAGGACGCCTGTCACGTCTGTCAGACTGCGTCTGGGGCGACGCGATGGGAAGGCGACATAGGCCATGTCGCCTTCAAGAAGGCGACATACCCCCTGTCGCAATCCATCAAACCAGAAGGCGACATAGGGTATGTCGCATTCAAGAAGGCGACATACCCCCTGTCGCAATCCATCCAACCAGAAGGCGACATAGGGTATGTCGCATTCAAGAAGGCGACATACCCCCTATCGCAATATGAAGCAGAACCAGACACCGACGCGATCGGAACCACGTCGCGATAGTCGCCCTGCCGCGACCCAGAGGACGGGGCCAAAGGCCCAAGGGGCCGGGGTGTTACAGATCCGTTGAAGGGATCCGTTGAAGTTCTAGTCGTTGCTCATTTCTCTTCAGACCTTGGTGGTCTTCGAGGTCTGCAAGCATGAAGAGAGTGTTAGCACAAAAGTGTGTTTATGTGATACTGGTGCATACTACTGTATTTCTCTTATCATGCTAAAAATGATAAGTCATATCTTTTTCTCTGACAAGATTGTGACACAAGCATGCAGCTTTATCTGTCAGAAAAATATTTTGACTTTTCAAACAAAAGATTACTTCAGAAAGATATATGAAATTTATATTCAAGATGAAGTGAATCGATGCACAAATGACTTATGGAATCAATATGAAGATCAAGTCGTTGCATCATGCATAACCAAATCGTTCTGTGAATAAATCGTTATGGCATAACAAGTAAATCGATGTGATTACTAAAGAAATCGTTATGAGAACGATTTCTTAACAAGTTGTGCAAGCAAATCGATGTGGAAAACAAATCGTTGTTTTCTCCAAAGAAATCGATGTGAGAAGGCAAGTCGTTGTCTTCACTTATGGAATCGTTATGCAAGCAAGTCGTTATGATCACTTATGAAATCGTTATGAGAACCAAATCGATATGAGAGCAAATCGTTGTTCTTTCCAAAGAAATCGATGTGATCACTTATGAAATTGTTATGCAAGGAAGTCGTTATGATCACTTATGAAATCGTTATGAGAACCAAATCGATATGAGAGCAAATCGTTGTTCTTTCCAAAGAAATCGATGTGATCACTTATGAAATCGTTATGCAAGGCAAATCGATGTGAGGGCAAATCGTTGCACTTCACTTATCAAATCGTTATGAGCCTTAGCGAATCGTTATGCAAGGCAAATCGATGTGAGGGCAAATCGTTGCACTTCACTTATCAAATCGTTATGAGCCTTAGCGAATCGTTATGCAAGGCAAATCGATGTGAGGGCAAATCGTTGCGCTTGTTGCTTTGGCACTTAAACAGAAATCGATGTATATGAGTTAGACATCGACTTTATCATTTTAGTGCGCCAAATATTGCATCAATGAAAGACTTAGAATTTTTCTATGAGATTGATGCGACACAGATGAAACATGATATTAAATGAGACTTATCATCTGTTAAAGGGATTGATGCAACACAGATGAAGCAAAAAAAAAATTTATGAATACCTATATTTTGTTATCTCCGCAATATATTTTTTGTTATCATCAATGCATCATATATTTTGTTATCACCAAAATACCAAGATCACAGATAACCATAGAGTGGTTCAACACCTTCATCCTCAGGTTTTGGTAAATGGGGCCAGAAATTAAAGCAAGTATTCAAGGGTAAAGGAAGAGGAGGTCGTCAACAGTTTCAGCAGGGGCGTGGTTATACGCCAGAGGTAGAAGAATTGTAGCAGAGTACTGCTAGGCAGCCCACTATTCCACCAGGTTACAGGTGTTATAATTGTAATCAGCCAGGGCATTTGATCCGCAATTGCCCCTATCCGAGAGAATATGGGTATGGTAGAGGTGTTCAGCAGCAGCAGCAGTCTCAGCAGCCTTTAGCAGGCCATGATGGAGGTGTACCGCAGCAGCGAGGTAGAGGCCGGGTTATGGCTATCACCCGTGCCCAGGCAGAGGCATCAAATATGATAGAAGGTATAATACCTCTTTATGATTTTTCAGCCAGAGTTCTATTTGATTCAGGTGCTTCTCATTCTTTTATTTTCGAAGAATTTTTAGATTGTATGGCTCATCCTCTAGAAGAAAAGTCGTGTGAATTAATAGTGGAGGTTCCCTCGGGTGAGTTTATGCTCACCTCATGTTACATAGATGAAGCTCCTGTTATGGTTCAAGGAAATCAGATGTCGGGCCGGTTGTATGCTCTTCAGTTGTCCGATTATGACATCATTTTGGGAATGGATTGGTTAGAAGCTTATGGAGCCATGTTAGATTGCAGAAAGAAAAGAATTAGGTTTTGTCACCCTAATGGTGTAGTGTTTGAATATCAAGGTATGCCCTCTCGTACTTCTAAGTTTATAATTTCTGCAATTAAAGCTAGAAAATTAGTTAATGAGGGATGTGTAGCTTATTTAGCCTCTGTGAGTTTGGTTGAGGCTAGTAAATTAGTAGAAGCAGTTCCCGTGGTTAGGGAATTTTCATATGTTTTTCCAGAAGATTTACTAGGTTTAGCTCCCCACAGAGAGGTAGACTTTACTATTGAGTTGTTGCCAGGCACTATGCCGATCTCTAAAACTCCATATCGGATGGCGCCGGCAGAACTCAAAGAATTGAAAAAGAAGTTGGAGGAATTATTGGCAAAAGGGTTTATTAGGCTGAGTCACTCCCCATGGGGGGCGCCGGTGTTGTTTGTAAGAAAGAAAGATGGAAGCTTTAGAATGTGTATTGATTACAGAAAATTGAATGAGGTGACCATAAAGAATAAGTACCCATTACCTAGAATTGATGATCTGTTTGATCAGTTGCAATCAGCTAAGGTATTTTCTAAAATTGATTTAAGGTCAGGGTACCATCAATTGAGGATTAAAGAGGGTGATATTGATAAAACAGCATTCAGAACCCGATATGGTCACTATGAGTTTGTGGTTATGCCATTTGGGCTAACCAATGCTCCTGCAGCTTTCATGGATCTGATGAACAGAATTTTTCATCTATATTTGGACCAATTTATTGTGGTCTTTATAGATGATATTCTGATTTACTCAGCATCTGAAGAAGAGCATGTAGCACATTTAAGGCTAGCTTTGCAGTTATTAAGAGATAATTAGTTGTTCGCCAAATTTAGTAAGTGTGAATTTTGGTTGAAAGAGATTCAGTTCTTGGGCCATGTCATTTCAGCTGAAGGAGTGGCAATTGACCCAAGCAAAGTGGAAGCAGTAATGAAATGGGAAGTGCCTAAATCAATTACTGAAATTAGAAGCTTTTTGGGATTAGCAGGTTATTATAGGCGCTTCATTCAGGATTTCTCCAAGATTGCGGCACCCATGACTAGGTTGACTAGGAAGGGTGTGCCATTTGTATGGTCTGGTGATTGTCAAAGAAGTTTTATGGAATTAAAGAAAAGACTTACAGTGGCACCAGTAGTGACATTACCGACAAGTAATGGTGATTTTGTTGTATATACAGATGTATCCAGAAGAGGGCTTGGCGCAGTGCTAATGCAGCATGGTAAGGTAATAGCTTATGCGTCCAGACAATTGAAGTCGGCAGAAGAAAATTATCCTACCCATGATTTGGAGTTGGCAGTAGTTGTGTTCACCTTAAAGATGTGGAGGCATTATCTATATGGTGAGAGATTTGAGATTTTTACAGATCATAAAAGTTTAAAGTATATCTTTTCCCAGAAAGACTTGAATCTCCGTCAGCGTAGATGGGTAGAATATCTAAAAGATTATGATTTCAATTTGGCTTACCATCCAGGTAAAGCCAATATGGTGGTCGATGCCCTAAGCAGAAAAGCATATTTAAGTCAAATGATGATCAAGAAATGGAAGTTATATGAGGAGATAGTGGAAAACTCCTTGTATTGCCAAGCAGTCAGCGACGGGCAATATTAGCTAGTTGTGCCGTGGAGCCGTCACTGTATTGGGAAATTGTTGAGGCCCAAAGAGCGGATGTGAATTTAGCTGAAATTGTGAAAATGGAAGGAGTTACTATTGATGATAATTGTGTGGTTAGGCTCAGAGGCAGGTTATTTGTGCCAGCAGAAAGAGAAGTAAAGCAGAGAATATTAGAAGAAGCCCATAAATCCCGGTACACTATTCACCCCGGTAGTACCAAGATGTACCAGGATATGAAGAAGTATTTTTGGCGGCCTTGTATGAAAAAGGAAATTGCAGAATTTGTTTCAAGATGTACAGTTTGTCAACAAATCAAGGCAGAGCATCAGAAACCTAGAGGTTTACTGCAACCATTACCCATTCTGCAGTGGAAATGGGATGACATTGCTATGGATTTTGTAGCAGGCTTGCCGAGGACAGCTTCAGGACATAATGGAATTTGGGTATTCGTTGACAGGTTGACTAAAGTATGTAGATTAATGACAGTAAGTATATCTTGGACAGTGGACAAGTTAGCAAACGTTTATGTCGATAGAATTGTTCCACTGCATGGTATTCCAAAATCTATTGTGTCTGACAGGGATCCAAGGTTTACTTCTGGTTTTTGGAGGAGCTTGCAAAGAGTAATTGGCACTGAGTTGAGATATAGTTCAGCTTACCACCCTCAGACAGATAGTCAGACAGAAAGGACTATTCAGACAATTGAAGATATGTTGCAAGCATGTTGTTTAGTTTAGGGTGGTAGCTGGGAGCAGCATCTGGGAATGGTTGAATTTGCCTATAATAATAGTTATCATACCAGTCTTGGGATGGCACCATATGAAGCTCTATATGGGAGGCCATGTAGAAACCCATTGAACTGGCATGAAGTGGGGGAAAGGTAGATGGTGGGTCCTAAATTAATTCAGCAAACCACGGAAATAGTGAAGCTTATTAAAGAAAAGTTGCAGGAAGCTCAAAGCAGGCAGAAGAGTTATGCCGATAATCGGAGAAGACCACTTCAATTCGAAGTGAGAGACTTTGTTTTTCTAAGAGTTTCCCCTAGTAAGGGTATTATGAGGTTTGGCAAGACTAGAAAGTTAAGCCCGAGATATGTAGGACCCTTTCAGGTGTTAGAAAGAATTGGGGAAACAGCCTATAGACTTGATTTGCCAGCTGACTTTGCAGATATTCATGATATTTTCCATGTTTCTATGTTAAAAAAATTACATTAAAGATCCAACGCAGATAATCTGTTACCAAGGTGGTGACTTGAGATCGGATATGACTATGCCAGAGTATCCGGTGCAGATTACTGGCCGTAAGACAAAGAAGCTGAGAAATAAAGAAATTGAATTAGTCAAGGTGAGATGGGAAAATAGATTAGGTGGTGAGGATAACTGGGAATTAGCCAAGGAAATGGCTAAACGGTATCCTTACTTATTTGAGTAAGGTTTTGCATTTCTTTTTAGATGATAGTACTTGTAAATGTATATGATAAAACTTCTTGTATTTAAGTTATGAATTTCGAGGTCGAAATTTCTTTTAGATGATAGTAATGTAACGTCGCGTGTTTTTCGGATCCTCGTGGATCCTGTGTTTAGTGGTTGTGATGGCTATCGTGAGGCCAATGTAGTTTGTGTGAGGTACGTGTGCGTATTTCAGGGGCTTATTGGGCCCATAGTCCGGGCCTGTAGCACCCCAGTGCCCATAGCCTGTCATCGCGACAGGAAGGAGTGTCGCGTTCTGAACGTGACCGAGGTGGCCGGTGCATTTTTGTTGCCTTTTTGTGGCGCTGATCGTCTGTATGTGCGCCATGTGTCGAGAGCTGGGCGACCTGCAGACGTCAGCCTTGGGAAGGCGACACCTATGATCATCGCGATCAGGTCGCAATGCGACGATACGTCGCGTTCCCAACCGCTGGGTGTTTTTAAGAAACCCCAGTCGGACAGAACTACAACGAGTTCTACTCGGCCAGGGGAAGGGGAGCTGCGACGATTCTTGCGGGAATTCATGATTTCGGTGTGATCGTGTCGTGGGAAGTTCACGTGGAGCGAGAGAAATGTCGGGGGAGCATCGTATCACGTGTTCTTCGTGAGGTAGGGTGACTCCTCCCGTTTTCGGGGTGAGAATCGCGTGGAATGCAAGGTTTGATCAGTTTAATGCTTTCTACACAATAGATGTCATGCTTAGGAACCCATTAAAGCATGAAAAACATGAATTAAGGGTGGTTTGCTTGGTGTAGGGTGGTAATCCGTGGAGAGGATCTCGGATTAGGGTTTTCGCCTGTTAAGGAGACGGAACCCCCTGTCGCGATATGAACGCGACAGGTCGACCGGTCACGTTCAGGTGGGGAACGCGACGTAGTGGTGCGTCGCGTTCATGTCATGAACGCGCCAAATCGGGCCGTCGCGTTCTGAAGGCGACTTAGGTCCATGTCGCGACCTCAGCCGAGGGGTCTAAACGTGCATGATTTATGTGATATGATTATCCGATTGTTATTATTCGATGTATTTGATAATACCGTGTGGTGCATTGGCATCTGTGGTGCTCTGAGAGTGCATGTTTTCGAGGCTAGCATGTTGGTTACGTAGCTAGCAAGTGGTTTAGGTGTCGGCGTGATATGCACGCGAGACACATTGTGTTCACATGTTGTGGACAGTTGGTACTCGTGAATATCGTTAGATTTCACGTGGTTTGTGCGATGCGCACGTGGTTTTATGTTCGTGGCTGGTAGTACAACGCCTACCGTGGTTACCTCTCTAGTTGGGTGCCCCAGGTTCTCTGTGAGCCAGGCTGTTAGCTCGGGGCTTGTCCCAGTACATGTGTGGTACCGTTGAGGTCTGTGTCGTCTGTCCTAGAAACCCTCACTCCTTTGTTTGAGTTGTTCGTCCGGCTGAGGGAAAGACGATAGTGGGACAGTGACTCTTGAGTTTATTTTTAGTCACTTGTAGTGTGCTCTTAGTTGGGGGAACAGACACCGGTTGTCGACATTGGTCCCCAGCTAGTCCTTTCCAGTGCCTCATTCTAGAGTGCTCCGGCCAGAGACCCTAGAGGTGCCAGGCATGGGCCTGCGGTTGTATACCCGCAGGAGTGGTGTTTAGTTGGTCTCCACAGTTGTTTGACTTTTTCACGTAGAGCGGCAGCTGGACCTTTCGTCCATGGCTGCGAGACTGAGAGGTAGACCTATGTTTGTTTGTCCGAGTCTGTTGCTGGTGTCGCGAACTAGTCTACATGGCTCGAGTATGGCTGTCTCTACTTTAGCTCGTACACGTGATTGAGTTTTGTCGTTTGTTTAATTACTTTGTTTGATATAGTCAGCCAATGGTAAGTATGTTTATTGCTTTAATAATCTACATGGTTGTGCTATAAATTGCTAGTATAGTTTACTACTTCCGTACTTGTGTTTGGTTTGCTCGAGTTGGGGGAGTTCCCTACTGAGCCAGTGACTAGTGAGGCTCACCCCTACTCCCCATAGGTGAAGGTGAAGAGGAAGTTTCGTTACCGTCTTCCAGTTCGGGGCCGTGTCGTAGCGGTGTTGGGCCAGCGCCTCCAGCAGATTAGTTTCTTTCCTCAGTTGTACCAGCTTACCTCGGGGTATGCCCCAGGCTCCTGTACTTTCTTGTACTTTTGTTGAAATTTGGCTATGTAAATCTTGTACATTATATATGAAATGGTGAATCATATATAAAATCAAGTGTGTTCCTTTCTGTTTTCACGGACTCGTGTGTGGTATCCCTTGCGAGGCTACGGCCCGTTCGCGGGAGGCAGACTCAGATCAAGTTCGTTATTGGTTTAACGGGCTTGAACGAGGCGTTCCGCCACAATAAAGGCCGATGGGTTGAAGAGCTACCCCATGTACCGTGGGCCTACTGAGCAACCCCCGTGAGGCCACTCAGGAGTCCCCCTTCACGCTCGCCTTCGGCATGGAAGTAGTAACACCAGTGGAGATGCTCGTACCATCAGGAAGAGTTCTGGGGTTCGAACGTGAAGACAATGATCGCTCGTTGCAAGCCGAGTTGGACCTGGTCGAGGAGCGGCGGGACAAAGCAGCATCTAGAGTCGAAGTCTATCAACGAAAGATGAAGCGAAGATTCGACACAAGCGTCAGACCTCGGCACTTCCGTACGGGCAGTCTCGTTCTACGAAAGCTCGCCATCTCAGATCCTAAGTCAGCTATAGGAAAGTTATCCCCCACATGGGAAGGCATGTACCGGGTAGTCGAGGACCTCGAACATGGGGCCTACCGCTTGGAGGACCTTAATGGCTCGGTGGTTCCTAGGACTTGGAATGTCGAACACCTTCGATGTTATTATCCATGAGTTATAAGACTCCTAACGAGGTCACTTCGACACTCTCAATACTAAGGAGGTCGCTTCGGCACTCTGACTCCTAACGAGGTCGCTTCGGCACTATAAATACTAAGGAGGTCGCTTCGGCACTCCGACTCCTAACGAGGTCACTTCGGCACTCTAAATACTAAGGAGGTCGCTTCAACACTCCGACTCCTAACGAGATCGCTTCGGCACTCTAAATGCTAAGGAGGTCGCTTCGGACCTCTGACTCCTAACCAGGTCGCTTCGGCACTCTAAATGCTAAAGAGGTCACTTCGGCACTCCAACTCCTAATGAGGATGCTTCGGCACTCTAAACGCTCTAAGGGGTTCGCTTCGGTACTCTGAGTTCGACGAGTTCGCTTCGGCACCGAGTCTAACATGACCCGCCCAAGTCATAAGCGAGCTCAAACATACAACGAAAGCGCGGTTGCAGTTAAGAATAGAAAATACGATTGTATTCATAAAATGGCTTGAAGGCCGAAAAAGGATAATACAAAACATGTTGACCCCCAGTTCGGCGGCCGCTTGGGGCGAAGGAAAAACTAAGGCTTGTCGACCGAAGGAGCAGAAGTGGAGGGCGCCACACTGGGGTGTGCAGTCGCGGCCGGCACAACTTTCTCGTCGGCCTCATCACCATCTTCGCTCGGAGGCTGCACAAAAGACAAGTCCAGTTTGGGGAAGGCCTTGCCAACCGCCAATAGACAATGCTTGTATCCGTCCGAGAACAAGCCGGTGATCTGGTCGAGATGTGCGTCAGATTTCTCATACTCGACCACGGCCTTTTGGCGCTCATCGGCCATGAGTTGGGCCATTTCCGCCTTTGTTTCCTCGTGAGCTTTCACCTTAGCCTCCCGAGCCGACTTCTCTTCGGCCAGCGAAGTCTTGAGCTCGTCCAAAACCCTCGCAAGGAAGGCAGCACGATCCTCCGACTTGCTGACTCGAGCAGCCCCGGCAGCAATCGACTTCTCAAGCTCAGCACTTTTCTTGCTGAGGTCGGTGACTTCCTTCTCCAAGGAGCGCACGCGCCCTTCGACCGTCGTTCGGATCTGATCCGTCCAATGAAGAAGCGTACGACAGCCTTCGATCGTTAAATATTAAACACCTTCTCCTCAGACTGTCATGACGTCCCGAGCAAAAGCTGGGGGCCAATGACACGGATCGGTACTCGGCAATTCAGCACGCCGTCAGGTCGTCAACCATCGAGGTGAGAACCTAGATGCATGAGCCAACCCAAGTGGGTGGAGGTAGCTCGACGATGTAAGTAGGTTCTCAGAAGTTCGGCCCAGAGAGTGCCGTCCACCGAGATACCCCCGGGCTATCCAACAACAATGCCCGGCTGAGTCCCTTGACGAGCCAAGCTCCCAGACGAGCCGAGTCCCACCTTAGTCTTCGGCAGCGACGTGTCGCCTCAGGATTTCCTAATCTAAACTCCAATAGCCTTCGTAGGAAGGTTGGTTGGCAGAAGGGTCCAGAGATCGCAGACCACGTCCCCTAATTGTTCCGACGTGCTGATAATGGGAAGGTCCATAAACGACAAGCCACCCATGGATCATAACTGCCTTCTGTGCACAATCAGCGATCTGGGATATACGGGACCTGCCTAGTTATAATTGCCACCCACAATTCCAGTCAACCAGGATCCCGGGTAGTCTCTGAGCCACGTCTTTGACCCACTTACCATAATCCTACCCGTGGAACCTCTATAAAAGGAAGAGACCTCCTCCGCGCCTAAGGTATGCAACTTCTAGCCCAAGAATCCTTTCTGAGCTGAGTTTCCGAACTGACTTGAGCGTCGGAGCCTCTTCCCATCGAGGTCCCTCGGTGGTCTTGCAGGTAGGAGCTTGGCTGCACCTCCTCCCTCGCGCCTACGTCCCTTGGGAGCAACTTGGCCTCGTCCGACTCCGTTATTGTAGCAGTAACACTTTTGATTATAAGAATGAATCCTACTGGGCTAGTTAGCTCATGAAATCTTACTTTTTCAGGTGATCAAGATGAGCCTAGTACTTAAGGGGGGTGTGCTGAGTGGGACAACCAGTCTTCGGTGTCCAACCAACTTTTCCTTTAATATTGTAGTTAGAGCTGGAGTGTATTTGAGTTTTCTTTTTCTTACTCCTCATATGGACAGTAATGAGGAGTGTTATGTATATTAAGCTTCCGCTATGACAGTGTTAGATATATAAAAATATAAGTTTATTTCTTATGTTTGTTTTCTGTCATTTCTAATAAATAGATATTTATTAGGATGTGACAGATAATTTGGTATCAGAGCCTTAGGTTCCGTAAACCTAGGGATTGACCAGTGAGTTGGGGTAGAAACCTGGGATTAGTTATGAAAGTAATAGTGATTTTGTGTATGTGTATATACTTAATTTGTTGTTTACTACAAAATGGATATGAATGCTCAGGAACGGCTAGTGTCTGCAATGGAATTACTCCGACAGTATGTGGAGTTATATGCTCAGGCCCAAAGGGAAGCGCATGTGCAGATAAAGGAGGAAATGTTGAAGCTAACTGCTGGCGCATTTCTGGTGGGAAATCCTCATACTTCCTTGGAGACTATGACCTAAATAATGTGTAATCTGGATAGTCTGAAGTTAGGACAAGATATGTTGCTCCATCAGGTTGAAGGATATTGGGAGGTACTGTCTGAAGCAGCAAGGGAGCTGTATCATGGGCCTGGGGTGATCAGCAGCCGTCTGTGGAATCTGCCACACAGACCTGAAGCAAGCTAGGAAATTAGAAACTTACTTTTGCAACCTCTCTTTTTGTTAGTAGTGGGTTGTATATCTAACTCTCAATGTATATGTGTAATGAGAGGTTTAGGATGTGGTGATAATGTTGTAAATATTTTCGGTTTATTATGGATGATGTAAATATTTTTCGGCTTACTAGAATAAGAATGTTGTTGGTAATGTAACCATTTTGGATGGTTAATGAAAAACTTGTATGTTATGTGATGATAGAAAATTTGTATGTGATGAATGTGAGTATTTGGTTTGGGTAATGATATTAATGTATGAATTGTTGGATGTCTCAGATATTTTCTTAAATTAATCATGGATGGAGGCGATGCAAATTGGAAGAAAATGGAGAGCTCAATGCATGATTTGACGCAAGTAATGAGGACAGTAGCTAAGAACAACACCCATAATGGAACAAATCTATTTAAGGATTTCCGAAGTCTAGATCCTCCAAGATTTGCAGGTAGCACGGATCCGGATGAGGCAAAAAATTGGTTGAAAGATATTGAAAGAATTTTTAAGGTGATCCGATGTGCAGAAGAGGATAAGATATGTCTAGCAACGTTCCAGTTGGATCGGGATACCCGAGCATGGTGGGAGACTGTAGAATCTACTTTAGAGGACCCAAATCAGGTTGGTTGGGAGGAATTTGTGGAATTGTTCAATGATCAGTATTTCTCCGAGGTGGTTCAAGAGAGGAAGGCTAATGAGTTTGCCAATTTAAAGCAACTCAGAATGACGGTATCGGAGTACGAGGCATAGTTTGCCCGACTATCTAAGTATGCTCCTCATCTAATAGCCACAGAGAAATTGAAGGCAAAAAGGTTTATGAGTGGATTACGTCCAAACTTCATTACGCAGCTAATGCCTATTTAATTACCACATATTCTGAAATGGTTAAAAGGGCCTTGGCTTTAGAAGCTGCTAATGAAATTGTGGAAAAGATTAGAGGGAAGTCCGGTGAAAGCTCTTCCATGACCGATCATAAAAGAAAGTTTGAAACACCCGAAAAATTAGATTGTGATGTAATCCTTGGGGCAGATTGGTTATCTAAACATCATTCAAATCTAGATTGTCATTTAAAGCAAGTAGCCTTTCTGGGTAAGGAGGTTTACTCTATGACTTTTGATAAACCCCGTACAAGAAGAATACCCATAATCTCGGCAGTTAAAGCTTGCAAGTTGGTACAAAAAGGGTGTCAGGAATATTTGGCTTCTGTGACATTAATAAATCAGAATACTACAGGGTTGAAGGATATTCCGATAGTAAAGGAATTTCTTGATGTATTTCGGAGGAACTACCTAGTTTACCACCTAGTAGAGAAGTAAATTTTTCAATTGAATTAGTTATAGGAGCCACACCAATTTCAAGAACGCCTTATTGAATGTCAATAGAAGAATTGAAAGAATTAAAAATGCAATTGATGGAACTAATGGAGAAAGGATTCATTAGACCCAGTACATCTCCTTAGGGTGCTCTAGTACTGTTTGTTAAGAAGAAGGATGAGACTATGCGATTATGCATAGATTATAGACAATTGAACCAGTTGACAATTAAGAATAAATACCCACTCCCTAGAATTGACGATCTATTTGATCAATTGTCTGGAGCCCAGTATTTTTCAAAGATTGATCTTAGATTCGGGTATCATCAATTGAGAATTCAGGATGGAGATATTCACAAGACAGCTTTTCGAAGTAGATATGGACATTATGAATTTGTTGTAATGCCGTTTGGATTGACCAATGCACCTGCTGCTTTTATGCATTTGATGAACGATGTATTCAGGTCATATTTGGATCAGTTTGTGGTTGTATTCATTGATGACATCTTGATTTATTCTAAGAGTGTGGAGGAACATGAAGCACGTTTGCGGGTTACTTTACAATTGCTACGAGACCATAAGTTATATGTGAAATTTAGTAAATGTGAATTCTGGTTGGAATAAGTAACGTTCTTAGGACATGTCATTTCTGGAAAGGGATTATCAGTGGACTCTTCTAAGGTTGAAGCTATTCAAAGGTGGGAACAACCTAAGAACATTACTGAAATTAGAAGCTTTTTGGGTATGGCTAGTTATTACCGGCGATTTGTCAAAGATTTCTCCAGAATTGCTTCACCTCTTACACAATTAACTCGAAAGGGAACTACATTTGAATGGAATGAGAATTGTGAGCAAGCATTTTAGAGATTGAAGGAATGTTTATCATCCGCCCCAGTTTTAGCCTTGCCAGTAGAAGGAAAAACATTTGAAGTTTACACTAATCCATCAAATATCGGACTAGGAAGTGTATTGATGCAAGAAGGAAAAGTTATTGCCTATGCATCTATAGATAATTAAAGAATCATGAGAAAAACTACCCAGTACATGATTTAGAATTAGCAGCGGTAGTTTTTGCTCTAAAGCTCTGGAGGCACTACTTGTATGATAATCAATTCATAGTATACTCTGATCATAAAAGTTTAAAATATCTATTTTCACAGAAGGAACTGAACATGAGACAAAGAAGATGGATGGAATATATCAAGGATTATGATTTTAAGATAGAGAACCACCCTATAAAAGGCAATACTGTAGTTGATGCTCTTAGTAGAAACCCTATGACTACAATATTTCATCTGCAAGTCAAGGAATGGAAACTTTTGGAAGAATTTTCTACATTGAGTCTGAAAGCTGAACCACAAGAAGATAAGGTTATGATTAATAACCTGAAAGTGCAATCTGAACTATTAAGACAAATTGGTGAACAACAGGATAATGATCCCATATTGATAGAAATCAAAGAGAAACTGAATTCCAGACCTGATTTTAATGAAAATGCACATGTAAATCTTCAATTCCAGAATAGGTTGTGTATACCGGATAATTCAGAAATCAAGAAACAAATATTAGAGGAAGCTCATCAGGCACATTATACTATCCATCCGGGATTTAAAGAAAAATTTCTGGTGGTGTAACATGAAGAAAGACATTGTATAATATATTGCTAGATGTCTAACATGTCAGAAAATTAAGGTTGAACACCAAAAACCCGCAGGGAAATTAAAACCCCTTAAGATACCAGAGTGGAAATGGGACAGTGTTGGTATGGACTTTATTGTGGGATTACCCAGAACACATAATGGATACGATGCAATATGGATAATAATTGATCGACTCACAAAGTCAGTTCATTTCTTTGCTATCAAGACGAAATGGTCTGTCAATATATTAGCAGCTCTGTACTTGAAGGAAATTGTTCGGCTACATAGAATCTCAAAAGGTATTATTTCTGACAGAGATACAAGATTCACTTCATATTTTTGGAGAGAACTACAAGATGCATTGGGAACTAAAATGAAGTTTAGTATAGCATTTCATCCTCAAACCGATGGACAAACAGAACGAGTAAATCAAATTATTGAAGATATGTGTCGTGCTTGTATTTTAGAATTTGAAAATGACTGGAGTAACCATTTAGCAATTATGGAATTTACTTATAACAACAGCTATCAGTCTACAATTCAAATGGCACCATTTGAAGCTTTATATGGCTGACAGTGCAGATCTCCAATGTCTTGGATTGAATTGAAGGAATCACATATCTTTGGACCTAAAATGATACAAGAAACCACAGAGATTATAAAGTTAGTGCAAGATCGAATGAAAGCTGCTCAAGATCGACAGAAAAGTTATGCTGATCAACGAAGAAGAAAATTGGAATCTCAACAAGGAGATCATGTATTTCTTAAAGTATCACCTCGAAGAGGAATCAAAAGATTTGGAATTAAAGGAAAGTTGAGTCCAAGATACATTGGACCATTCAAGATATTAAGAAGAGTTGGGAAAATGACGTATCAACTAGCATTACCACCCCAATTATCCAATATACATGACATCTTCCATGAAATATGTTTACGATCCAGAACATGTTATTGAATATCAGAATCTGGATGTACAAGGAAACTTGGCATATGAAGAAAGATTTGTGCAAATCCTCGACCGAAAGATGAAGCAACTCTGGAATAAGGAAGTTCCATTACTAAAGATTCAATGGAGCAAACGAGGACAGGAAGAAGCAACGTGGTTATTGGAAGATGCCATCAAAACCAAGTATCCAGAATTATTTATAGATCAGTATTACATATTATTACACTCTTATTTGTTAAATTTAGAGGACCAAATTTTCTTTAGTGGGGGAGTTGTAACACCCCAAAATTTTATTTATTAGAAATTTAGAAAATTGTGAAGATTTTGATTGTTAAACATGACTACTTTCATTAGATGTAATTAACTTTAATTTAGGATGAATTTATATTAATAAATGTAATCCTAGTGTCGTACTCTGATATGCGCACTCCGACAAAACAACACTGGAATTTTGTAACGAAATTAAAATTTAAAAAACACCATAATTTCCATAAAAATATGTTGATACTAGAAATGTAAATATCTAAAATTATTGACGCGCGGATTTCAAGATCAAGTTGATGCAATAATTTTTCGGGTAATATTTGCTGGGTGAAAAATTAATTCTAAAAATTAAACTAAAATCATCATAATTAGTAAAACCTTTCTATTAGTTTATGTTTGAAATTTCAACTTGAATGGACATCATTTGGGTATAAAAATTTAAGGACAAAAGAACAAGCTGATTTATCTTCTATTTACGTAACCCATTTTTTTGATTAATTTTGCTTACGTATCATGGGCTACGTAAGCCTCCTTGCACCATAGGTAAAAGGTTTACACATAGTTTGCCACGTGTCAGTGGGGTAAAACCCCATGGTAAACATGGCCTAGGGTGGGAAAGAGAGGTTTTTACGGCTCCACATGTATGGCTACGTGCCATACATGCATGGAACCTGGGAGCTTATTTAAACCTCCCCTTAACCCATCATGTGGGCTTTTACCTACTTGCTTTGTTGGTGTTGTTGTTGCTACTTTGTCGTAGCTACTGCTGCTGTGTTCCTGTAGCTACTGAACTACTTCTGTTGTAGAAGCTAATGTTGCTACTCCTACTATTGCACCTGCCGTAGCTGCTATTTCTTCTTCTTTCCCGGTTCCTTCTTCTTGCTGCTATTGGATCTTTCGTTGAGGAGAAGAGAAGATCTTCATCTTTCCTAAGTCAGGTAGGATTATTTCTTCATTCTTTCCTTGTCTTCTTCTCTTACTAAGAACTTCATGTTTAAGTGTTTACTACGTTCACACTTAGACTTGAGTTCTGTAAACATTCTTGGAATTATTTTTCCTATCCATTGCAATCATGTTTAGCTAATGTTCATGTTAAGTCCAAGCATACTTGTGAAAATCTTCCTATTAGATGCAAGGAAATGTTGTTTGGAAGAGTTGTACTTTTAGTTATCATCCTAACATAAGTTTCCATGCCACAACATACACCTATTGTGCTATTTGTTTCCTTCATGTAAGTGGTGTTTAAAAATGTAAATAAGATCTTTTAGATGTTGTTAACCATGTTAGATAATATCTTTGGTTATCATTTTTACGTGACACGTGAACTATTATGTCATTCTGACGCTTTTTACCGGTTCTTTACAATATCTTATATGTTGCATCAAACAACATGTACTATTACTGTGTAAATGGATCTGATCCAAATCCTCCGTCAAAGGCTGACATCAAATTCGCTTCATATTTCATTCAGAAGTGGACTCCCAAAAAAGGGGCACTTTGATATACTCCATTTTTAGGGTAGAAAAATTAAAGAGATGGAGCAGGTTGCATCCATTTTTTCTCGACTTTCTATAGCATAAGGAAAATTTAACGAGATAGACTGTTCACAAATTTATTTATTTTTTAAATGGAGGGAATCATCCACGTTTTGAATTGAAGTGGTGATTTGTTGTCTACAAAACATATTTAGACCAGTAATAACATTTGATAGGGCTTAGTGAAAGTCCGTTAATTTTGATATTCCAGACAAATTAAGATGAATCTTCTATTAAAAGAAGTTGATAGGCATTTCAAGGCTATCTTGCTCTTTCTCTCCTCAATTCTTCTTTCTCCTTAATTTCCTTCCGCCAGTCGTGCCCCTCTTCATTTATATAACCATTACAATTTTAATATTCGGAGATTCTATAAGATAATAAACAAGTTAATGTTATATCACAAACTAGTAATATTCCGATCCTAACAGAGAGAGTAATTATATATACTCATGTCACACCTTACATTTATCAATGAAATCCAATTTTCTCTTATTCCTAATGATCATGCATGTCCTTCGAAATTAATTGTGATGACGTTTACCCTGGACCATATATCCAAAAAGAAAGATCTCTCTCTCTCTCTCTCTCTCTCTCTCTCTCTCTCTCTCTCTCTCTCTCTCTCTCTCAATATATATATATTGTCGCATCATGGACATGAGGGGACGACAAATTGCATGGCGAGGAGACAGTAATTTCGGTGATGCAAAGTAATTTAGCATTCCACAAACACAACATAGGATATATAAAACGTTTTCCACATAGATCTCTCTTAAAGAAAAGTCAGAAGAGAAAGATTCGCGTCCATTGGTTCATGATCGACAGTGATTGTAGCAGCAGTAAGAAACAGTAACTAGCCCTTTCCCAAGACAAAGACGCCAAACATTCTCCAGTCATATATATAGCTGTTGCATATATATGTTTATGGCCCAAGTAGATAGGGGGGAAGGACAGGGCTGCATAGAGATTAAACTACTTGAAAACAAACAAATGGGGAGGGGCGAAAAAAAGAAGAAAAAGAGCTAAGAAAATGCTGGGAAATTGAAGCATCCTTATGTAAAGGATATGTCTTCACGCACACTCCACCGAGAAAACACTAAGAGAAGAACAAAAGAGAAGGAAAAGTGATCAAGGCGGCAAATTAAGATGGAAAGTAGCAAAACTAACTAGAGAAATGACATGTCATATCATATCGTCTCTCCCAATTCTCAAGCTTCAGTACCTGCCAATTAGGAGAAGGGAAGAAACAAAGAGTTTTAGCAGCGACTTGATGGGCTGATACAAATATAGGAGCTAGCGTGTGGATGTGTGCGCATATAAATATATATATATATATATATATATTTGTATATGTATGAAAATTGAGGTCGATCGAGTGAGATGAAGAGGGAAAGCTGAATAGCTAGCTAGGCTGCTCACCGGAATCCCGAGGGGCATTGCACCTGAAGCATTCCATCCTGCTCGCGAAGTTGTGCTCGTTGCAGCCAGCCCTGCTTGGCATATAATTTATCCGTACGTGATATGATTAGGAGGGAGCGCATCGCGAGCACTAATCATTAAAAATGGGAAAAAGAAAAAAAAATGTTGGATAATTACTCAACTTAAACAAGATAGATCCCCTGTTGAATATCCGACCATGAGGATGATTTTTGAACAAGCCCGGTAAGAGCTTCATTCGGCTAGCTCTATCATTTGACTATATATGTAATTAACAAGTAAAACTTGAACGAAGTTTTAGATTCGATTTTAAAGGAGGCGAGCTTGAACATATATAAAACTAGTTGGCTCGCTTAATTTTATTCATAAACAAAGTTCGGTGGATATATACTGGATTATATTTATCTTAGTAAAATATAGTATGCACGATCACATATATATAGTACAGTAACTAGCTAGCTTTCGAATTCAGATCTAGCACTGGCACGTGGATCGTCGACCCAAGATGGCAGTGTCCGTGCGGCCAGTGCAGCGTTCGAGCTGGCTCGCTTTCTTCCTTTCTTTTCCCTTTTACAACCAAACTGATCATAAACTATGGATGAAAATGATTCAATTATATCCTATCTGATAATACAATTACTCAGTGAAACAAGTTGATAATTAATATTAAATAAATATTTACTACGCAAAAAGAGTTCTAATTAGGTTTGATTAGTAAACGAGTCGCGTTTGAGCTCAACTCGTGTATTACTCAGACAACTCGTTTGCCGCCTGAAGGAAGGGATCGATGTGGGAGAAATATCAATCAATATTATTTCACTGTGTAGATTCACCTCTCTCTATATACAACATTTCATCCTCCCCGTCCAGAGTTGTGACTTGTGAGAAAATTACCAACAGGACAGACAAGCTAGGATTACTTCAGTTCATTAACTACAAGTAAAACATATTAATAATCTCGCACGCGTGTGCAATCAGAAACACCAACAGGTTAAGGTATGACAGTATTTATATATAAAAATAGTTAACATATATAAATAGAGAAATATTGTACACTAAATAAGTCACACTTTGTGACACTTAAATTTGGAAGTTAAAAAAAATGATAAAAAAGATAGATTAAAAATCCCGAAACTAGATATTTGTGACTAACGTGCACACTTTAACTGTGCATTAAGTACTCCTCGGAGCCCACATTTGTAGCCTGATAGTCGCCCCCTGTTACAAAGAGGGGCGGTGGGAGGAGTGGGTTAGATCCCGCGCCCTCACCCTCATTTATCCCTCCCCAAATCAGTTTATCAAGCCAAAAAAAATATTTCTCATATAAATATAATCTGCTCTGTCTCTCCCCCTCCCCCCTCTCTTCTCTCTATATATACGAGTGCGTTATTCAGTAATATTGTTACCTCGTGCAGATCCAGTCTCCGGACTTCCAGCCGGCACGGCCGCCGCCGCCGCCGCCGCCGCCGAAGCCATAGCTGCGTGGGCGGGGCCCATCACCACCACCTTCGAAGCCGGCGGTGGATTCGTCCTTGAAGGCACCGCACCTGAAGCAGCTGGAGCGGCTGGCAAAGTTGTGGCCGCCGCAGGCGCAGTACCAGTCGCCGGGGCGGACATCGGAGCCGGTGAAGCCGCCGAAGGAGGAACCTCCGCCCCGGCCGCCCCCGAAGCTGGCATAGTCGACGTTCCTGTCGGAATTGCCTCCGGATCTCGGCTCCCCGCATCGCTGACAGGAGTCCCGCCGGCTGAAGTTGAGGTGCTGGCAGGATCTGCAGTTCCAGTCGCCTGGTTTCCTGTTCATCTTGGCAGGTGCTGCTCAGCAAGCGCAGAGATACGATTAATCAAGGAAGAAACGCACGTGGAGCGAGGAGGTGGAGGGGAAGCAGCAGGCCAAGAGCGGCCGGGTCGTGCGTTACAATCGTAATCATGGCAGGGTATATCGCGAGAAGAAGAAAACAGAAGACTTAATTGTAACGTCCGTACGTGCATGTACTCGGGTCCAAGCCATCCATTCGTTTCAGTAATTTTTCGTCGTGTACCTTACCGTATTAGAACGTAGGGCGACAGGGTTACTAATAGGTCATTACGCACGTACTTGTAGACAAACTAAAAGGTAATTAAAGAACTCTGAATTGACCGAGTGCCCTCTGTTAGCTAGCGGGAAGATGCAGTGCCTGCGCATCAGTGTCGTAGTTGGCTCCTGGTGGTGGATGAGTGACCTGAGATACCTAATGAGTACTTCAGATGGGTGATCAATTGGAGAAAGAAAGAATGAATGAACCTCCTCGATCGATCGAACAGATAGCTAGCCCCCACGGCCAATACGTGCATATATCTCTGAGGAGGGTTGGAAGTGAAGGGATTGACTTCAGTTTCCTTCAATTAAATAACTACTCCTCCCACTTCATGGGGGTCAGTACTACACTTAATGATAAAAAGGTATGAGGATTATATATGGCCCTCTGAGGAGGGTTGGAAGTGAAGGGATTGACTTCAGTTTCCTTCAATTAAATAACTACTCTAAGACTATACATACACCTCCCACTTCATGGGGGTCAGTACTACACTTCATGATAGAAAAGTATGAGGATGAAGATGAATAGCAACGGAGGATGTGCAGGGAAGCAGGGGGACGGAGGGCGGAGGGCACTAACCTTGGTCTAGTACTCTGGCAGCTGCTGGTGACGGAGAAGGCTAGGGATCCAAGTGGAGTGTGAGGCGGGCAGCAGTAGTTCTACTGCGGCCGGAGTTTCCTGCTAGCCTCTCTCTCTCTCTCTCTCTCTCTGTGGATCGATCGCGAGAGAAGGATGCATGTGGGTGAGTGGGGTGAGGTCGAATTGTGAGGGTCTGGACGGCCATTTATACCCGCCGAGAGGCCTCCATGTCGTACCAATAGAGGGGAGGGGTGTTGGTTGGGTCAGGGACAGTGGAAGGGGGATGCTCCTTTTTCTGTTCCTCAACTGGCAACGGGATAGGCTAAAAGAACCAAAAAATGGGGAAAAAAAACTAAAAGAAGAAAGTAAAAAAGGATGATGATGCGGTAGCCAACACGAGAAATTGAGATGATGGACACAATTCTTCATCGGATTCCGTTCCTGCAGGCTCTGCTTCACACTTGGCAAACAACCCCACCCCAAACACACACAAAACCTAAGCCACATAAACACACTGAAACTTAAACTTTCTGATGGTGATTGGCAGTACTACCATTTGCGTGAATTTGGCGTTCATCAACATGCATGTACACTTTGTGTTGTGTTCTAACGTTATCCTAACGTAGTAACGTGTGATCTTCACTGCCCAACCAAACAAAGAAAAAAGAAAAAAGAGGGAGAAAAGATGTGGTTCTCATTGCATATATCTTGCTTAGTGGTCAAAAGTGTGTCCACAATCACTTAATCATGCAACTTTTATCTACGTCAGAATGTTGCCAAATAAGGAGAGCGGGCAGGGGCACTGCAAATTCTTCACGATAAAATACCTTCGATTATTTTAATCGGAGGTTTTAAAATATTATTTTAAAAAAATATGATTTAGAGAGGAGAGATAAGATTCAGGATTAAAAGGGTTAAACTTAAATTATATATTATGAATAATGAGATATGCTAACTCTACCCATATATATCTCTCTTTTTTCTTAATAATCTTAAGTTAGACTAATCCCTCAACCAAAATATATTTCTCCCCTATACTCTTTCCATGCCCCCATCTAACCCTTTTCATACTCCCTCCCCCCCCCTTCAAAGTGGCGCTACTGGTCTTGGACGGAAAATATTTGGTGCACAATTTTTGGTGTGCACCGGGCATTGTACACTTAATGAAAGTGTGCCACCAATTCTTAGGGTTGGAAAATTAAGGGATGAAGTATTATTATATATAATATCTTATCTCTTGACATGGCACACCCTCATAGGGTGTACCCTACTTGTGTGCATACACCAAGTGTTACTCATCTTGGACAGCTGCTATACTAAAGACCATCTACTCCAAACCGTCTGTGCCTGCAACATTCTTCAGTGTTAAAGTACCCGTTAGAGATACAAGAACATCATCAAATTTGGTAGGTGTGAAATCGATGCAACTCTGAATTCCTTAGGGCACATTTTGAATTTCGAACTCTCACAACGGCTCTTTCTCTCTCTCCCTCTCTCTCTCTCTACACTAGATAAGCTTGTAAGGAGGTATCTACGTTTCTGGATACGGAAAACTTAGTCCAAGTTGTTTATGCAAATTGGGCAAGACCTTCCCCGAGAATATCTTATAGTTCAGATGCTATAATTAACTCTATGAAAGGACTGATACGTTCCCCGGCCGTTATGCATGCACGCATGGATCAAGATTCGCGCACCCGCAGAAATTTATTCCACCCGGGGATAAATCAATTCCGACCGTCGTTGGCTATAATGTTTGTGCTCCTCAACAATTCAAGAGGCAGTAGAATCATAGCTTCATTCCTAGCTAGCTAGAAGCTTTCTGGTCGCATGTAAATGTATGGATGTAGATACATATACTCATGCGCACGTGAGTTATCCATATAAATAAGCAACTGTGGGACTACGTCAGTCCTAAACTCATCATCTTTGTGGTCCGATGTAGATAAATGTATAGATGTGGATATCGACTCATGCACGTCATTATCCTAAACTCTCATGATCTGAGCTAATATCGAGGGACATCTACTACGCCATTAATCCTTCCCGCTATCAGATTATATTCTACATGCAGTGTGTTTAAGCCACAAGACGTGACGAGGCTTGCATAAAACACACACTAATGCTATAAGTGTGCTCTCAGACATGTAAGCACAACAATATTTTTATCTTTTCTTATTATGTGAGACTATTTCTACACGTTCTCTCACGTCTAAATCGATTTTAAGACTATAGGTACTCGAATGAGTGGTTTGATCATATCATGAGCTCTTCAAATATAATATTAATATTTAATCAGATTAGACACTCTAACTCAAATTCTTAACCATGATAAATACAGAGGACTTTACTATATATTATAAGTACAAGAATACTTTTTATCCTTTCTCATGTGAGACTACTCTTACAGATAATTAAGAGGGAACCTCTTGCCCCAACATGGTCTTAGCAGACAAGCTCTAAATGGGTTAAAAATCAGTTGGTCCAAAGATCCTATTGAAAAAATATTCAAATGATATCTATTTGTGTTAAAATTTCAGTCATAGGCTAATGTAATGATTTTATAAATTATGTTGATTTTAGTTTAATTTTTAGAATTTATTTTACACTGAGTAAAAAATCACCCGAAAAATAGTTACGTCAGCTTAATTTCAAAATTCTTACGTCAACAAATCTAGATATTTACATTTCTGATGTTACCATATTTTTCTGAAAATTATAGTGTTCTCAAATTTTATTTTCGTTATAGTTTTTCGGTGTCGCCCTATCGGAGTGCACATCTTTCTGTACGGCACTAAGATAACGTTTATTAATATCAATTAATCTCAAATATTAATTATTTCAATCTCATAATAATAATAATATCTAATAATTATATTATTCACATTTTTCAACTATTAAAATTTTTCAAGATGTTACGGTTCACATTAATATTATTTTTTAATAATATTTATTTTTATATTTAAGAAAAAATTATAAAATAAAAAATAACATCTTTCACAATCGAATTTTAAAATAAAAATTTCAAACTAAAGAAAAAAAAAACAAAAGATGTGTTATGCGTAACATTAACTTGGAAAGTGGAGAGAGGTGTGTGTGTGAGCAGGGGGGCAGGGGGGAGAGAACCGGGTGACCGGTTAAATGGACAGTGGAAAAGAGGGTCGGAAGTGGAAAGGAGGGAGGGACCACGTGTCAACAATCTGTTGGTGATTGCCTGACTTGGGTCCTCTTGCGTTGCGAGAGGATCCCAACTCTTCTTTTTAGGTCACATTCAGTTTGCATGATGGATTTGGGCCAACTGGCGGCTTTCCAGTTATAATATTATATAATATTTCTTATATTAAAAACAGTGGATGTTAAAACTTGCCACCCCCCCCCCCCCCCCCCCCCCCCCCCCTCCCAACCCCCAAACAGCCAACTCTGTATCTGCCCGACCATGATTAACCTTTCTTTATCGAAACTCACACAAGAGATGGCTCTGTTTCTTTCCTGCTCACTCTCTTTTCCCACCCCTTCCTTTATATTTTGTTTCTTTTTATAGTGTACTTCCCTCGGTTATTCGTACCTGCGAGAAGCCAATGAAAGAAAATGTCCCTCCGACTTCGAAGATTCCTCTGGAAAACTTCTCTGATCACCCTAGTTTAAAAAAGGAAATGAAAATGGTGCGATTTGAGTGGATAATATGGTATCTTTTGTGTACCGTAAACACAGAAACAGGGATGGATATTGCGTTGTTACTCTTACATATAATTACATATAATACTCGTTAATCGTAGATATGTCCACGTGTCAGCGAGGCCATGCGTGGACAGCTCTACGTTTGATTCCATTCACCAGCAATTGGCAGGCAAATCCAAAAAAAGGTGTCACAAATATGATATTGCGTGGAGCAAATACAAAAAAGATGTCATAGAAGCCCCAAGTACCCTGGCTTCAACCGAGGACTGAACGCCTGCTGCAATTATCTGCTGGGCCGAGGCCCTCGCTCAGTCCAACGTCCGTCGCGGTGTCTTCTTCCGATTTTCTATTCGGCCGGCCGGGTGACAACTCACCGGATTGATTGGCATGCAGACTCGTGCCTGTCATAGTTTTGGCGCAGGTCATGCGAGTTTTTTACCCGACTGGCCGAGTATTGAATTTTCCCTTCTGATGGGCCGAACCCTTCTTCTGTGTCGTGTGTTCGACTCACTGACAGCCTTTTTAATTAACCATCTTGATCTTGTCGGCAAGGGACGCCTAATGCGAAACAGTACTCGATAAGACAATATTGTTAGAAGAATAATAGTACTCACTACATGTTATAGCACGTAATATAATTATATGTAGCCATTTCGCGGATGAAGTCTGGGAGATGTGAAAGTCCTTCAACAAATAAACGAAAAGAAGGCTCCGAATCCCTTTAACGGGGACGTTCCTGTCCTTCAAATTATGGTGTGTCTAATGTATATATGGACTTTGTGTTGAAGGGAGAATCTTTCTCTACCTCCCTATATAGGAATTCGTGACCTTGTTGAGCTTTAACTCTGCAGTAACACACACATTCTCTCTCTTCTCATGTCGACAGATTTTAGCGTGGAAGAACAAAATGGAGTCTGCTTTAAAAAGGATAAGAATAAAGTTTATATAGAGAAAAAGCAGCAGTCCAAGGGTGGATACTCATTAATCCGGTTAACTTTGGGTTACTTATAAAGAAACGATAATAACAAGCTTGGAGGCGTGGAAGGAAAAGGACGCGAGGTGGAACGGACAAAAGAAGAGCATGCATGTTATGTCATCGAGGCTAAGATGCCCTCCCCTCTTCCGCCCGATGAAGGCATTTCCCGAGGCGGGGGGGGGGGGGGGGGGGAGGGGGGGGAACGGAAGAATCATCCACTTTCTCGTTTCCACAGCTCTTTTGCTTTGTTATGGATTACCACCAACTCACTCTCTCTTTCTTTGACGCTCGCTCCCCAAGAGAAGGATGGAAGGGGGGCAAAATCTTCCTATGGTTTTGAACTCCTGGCCATTCCATCGTGTGCTGACACATGGAGAAGAGAGAGAGAGAGGGCTCGTTTGTGCTTTCGGATGCACTGTGGGAAAAACAACGGAGGGATACATATAGAACTCTGGGACACAAGGGAAAAGACGGTCAAAAGACGTCCTCGAAGACTATTTCCCAGTTCCCACCATGAATCTCTCTTTATCGAAACTCTCACAAGAGGCTCTGTTTCTTTACTGCTTCCTCTCTTTCGACCCTGCTTTTCATGATTTTGCTTCTTTTGAAATGTACTTAACCCGCTTATCCATATGCCTGGAAGGGGAATGCAAGATATGCTTCTCTCTCACTTCCAAGATTCCTCCAGACTCTCTCAACCAAGGTATGTTGAAAGATAAAGTTCCGAGGAATAGAGAAAAAAAAGCAAGGCACGTGAGTTAGCTCCTTTATACATACAAGAGCAAGGGTGAATGCGATAGTGTATTATATGGCTTATTTGTTCACGTATTGTGTGTGGCTCATTGTTCACAGCAATATATACATATATATATATTCATATATACACACTGACATATGCACTGTACGTGTATGTACACACAAATACATATATATATGTGTGTGCATGATCGACATATATGTATATGCACACATGAGAACTGGAACGTGTATGATCTGGGTCGTACTTGGGACTAAGATATGGAGATAAGAGTAGTCAAGCTTTAGGTCGACTCTCGGATGTTTAAGCTTTTTATCAAGAAGTTGGAATTTGGCCGGGGTTTGACCTTAGTTATGGTGATGTCCTCGTCTATAAAGAAGTTAGCCGGTTGGTTAGGATTAAAGCAATATATATATACGATTTGTTGTTAGGTTTGGGAAACCCTTTTTGTTCTTTGTGGGTGTCTCTTGGGTCTCGCCATCTGTTTAAATATATTGGATCTAAGGTCTCATTTATAGATCTTTGGAAGGACTATCTTGGGCCAAAGATGATCAATTATATAATAATTATTGCATGCTTTTATGTGATTGGTCCAGGTGTGGCAATTCAACTGTTTAACAAATTAGTCAAGTAAAATTATTATTAAATATTTTAACTCGGATAGTAAAGTCGGTAAAATAACTTAGACAATAGATGCCAGTGTGATCAGTACGACCCGTACTTCTTATGGAAGGTGTTTAGTGAGTGCTGCCCATCATCTGGGTTATTCGTTTATCCGAGCTAGGCTTGTAGGGTCAAGATATATGTATATATGTGCATGATTGAGATTAGTATTCCGATATTCATGCATGTGGAAGCCAGTGCACGTGCCGGCCGGCCATATGTAATGCTCAAAAGTCTCCACCATACATGTTTTATTCCGTTTCATCAATAGGTCACGAGCAGTTGACAGACCATCGAAAAAGGGTGACACTTTTGTATGGAAAGAATAGAAAAAGATGCTCTTGTTTAAAGGGAATAACTCGCACCAGAAAAGTGATCCCCCGCGTGAAACGATGCAGAACTGGTGGCTACTCAAAGGGAATCGATAATCTTCCGATCCCCTGTTCTCTGTTATATTTATAACAGTACAAAGCATGGACATTCGAAAAGGTGCTTGAGCGGTTACATTTGAAAGGGTGCTTTGAAAGGTTGCTTGAGGGGTTAATATTTATCCTTTACACGCCCCCTCAAGCTGTGCGGGGGGGAGCACGGACAGCTTGGACCGGAGCAGCTGAAATCGTGGCGATGGAAGACTCTTGGTGAGTATGTCAGCAAGTTGATCTGTAGAGGCAACATAGTGAACTTGGAGCTCTTTCTTGAAAACCATTTGCCGAACAAACTGAAAATCAACTTCAACGTGCTTGGTTCGAGCTTTGAATGCCGGGTTAGCTGCAAGGTAGAGTGCCGAGACATTGTCACACCATATCGTGGGAGGATTTGACATATGAATACCAAGATCCGCAAGAAGTCGTCGAATCCATTGAACTTTGTTGCTGTTGCAGCAATGGCTCTGAGTTCGGCTTCAGTACTTGAACGAGCGACGGTGGGCTGCTTCTTGGCGCTCCAGGTAAGCAGGTTGTTACCCAAAAATATACCTAATCCTGAAGTTGACCGACGATCATCTTGATCGCCTGCCCAGTCTGCATCGGAGTAGGCCTGGAGCTGAAGGTCGGTGGGCCGGAGACACAAGCCATAACTGATCGTGCCCTTAAGATAGCGTAGTATGCGTTTGACAGCGGCCCAATGTGTAGTGGTTGGCTGGGCAAGAAATTGGCATACCTTATTTACAGCAAAGGCAATGTCAGGTCTAGTTAATGTGACATACTGTAATGATCCGACAATACTTCTATAAAGAGAAACGTCTTGAACAGGATCACCATCTACTGCTGAGAGACGACACGAAACTGCCATCGGAGATGAAATTGGTTTTGCATCGAGCATATTTGCTGTGGACAGAATATCCCTTATATGTTGAGGTTGGGATAAATGCAGTGAGTTAGGAGACCGATGAACCTGAATGCCTAGAAAATGATTGAGATTTCCGAGATCCTTCAAGGAGAAATGCTGAGAGAGTTGACCAATGAGGCGTTGGAGCACAGGGCCACTGTTCCCTGTGAGAATGAGGTCATCAACATAAACTAAGAGGAACATGGTGACTCCATCATGCTGGTAGCAGAAAAGGGACGGATCACAGGAGGACTCCGTGAAGCCAATTTGCAGAAGATGAGAATAGAGTTTCAAAAACCAGGCACGCGGTGCCTGTTTTAACCCATACAATGCTTTGCGGAGTCGGCAGACGTGATTAGGCACAATTGGATCAACAAAACCAGGGGGTTGATGCATGTACACGAGCTCATCCAGAGCTCCATGAAGAAATGCATTGTGGACATCCATCTGTTTGATCGGCCAATTCTTGTTTATGGCAATAGTGAGCACTGCACGAATGGTGGCCGGTTTGACTACGGGACTGAAAGTTTCAGTATAATCAAGGCCATATTGCTGTGTGTAGCCCTTGGCTACAAGGCGCGCCTTATATCGAGCCACCGAACCATCTGGGTGTCTTTTGATCCGAAAAATCCATTTGCATCCTATGATATTGGTGTTTGCCGGACAAGGAACGAGAGTCCAAGTTCCTTGGTGCTGGAGCGCATTGAATTCTTCTCGCATGGCTGCCCGCCATTCTGGTGACTTATTGGCAGAGGTAAAACATGTGGGTTCGGGGGGAGGAAGAGTGGACAATAGGGTCTGTGGGATAAGGTGTCGAGATGTGTTTGGAGGAGGAACAACAGAGGCTCTTGCTAGGACATCTGATAGAGGAAGCATCTTGCGAGGAGGGGATGGAGACAGGGTGTTTGAAGTGGTAGGCGCAATGCTGGAGTCAGAAGCAGAGGTGGGTGAAGTGGACTCAGTTGACGGAGAAGAGGATGCTGGAGGAGGAGTCGGAGAGGGAGGAGGAGCTGTCTGAGTTGGAGGGGAAGTGTGAGAGAGATGTGATGGAAAAATAAGGGGAACACTCTGTTGCGGTTTTGCAGGAGTGGAGGGACAGAGGGACGGATAAGGAAAATGTGTCTCATCGAATACCACATTTCTGGAGATGAATATACGACCAGAAGATGGGTGTAGACAACGATAGCCTTTGTGTTGTGGGCTATAGCCAATGAAGATGCAACATTCAGATCTGTACGCATATTTGTGCTGGTTATACGGTTTGAGAAGTGGATAGCATGCACATCCGAAAGAACGTAGAAGACTGTACTCAGGTATTTGGCCGAACAGTTTCTCAAATGGAGAGATATTGCGGAGAACCATGGTGGGTAACCGATTTATAAGGTAAACAGCACATTTCATGGCATCCTCCCAAAAAGAGAGAGGAAGCTTGGCTTGGTCGAGAAGAGCAAGGGATGTCTCGGTGATGTGCCTATGCTTGCGCTCAGCTAGTCCGTTTTGTTGGGGTGTGTGTGGACAGGAAAAGCGTTGATGAATACCATGGATAGCAAGAAAGCGGGAGAGTGCCCGAAATTCACCACCTCCGTCGCTCTGAAAACATTTGATGCGAGTGGAAAAGAAGTTTTCCGTATGAGCTTTAAAATGCATAAATGCAGGAAGAACGCCCCCTTTGTGGGTTAAAGGATATAGCCATGTGAAGCGACTGTAGTGATCAATAAAAATAACATAATATTTGGCACCAGAAATGGACGTATAGGGACAGGGACCCCATACATCAGAAAGTACAAGTTCAAGTGGACTAATAGTTTTATTTGTAGACAATGAAAAAGGAAGACAATGTCCCTTTGCACGTTGACAGGTGGCACAGAGAGAGCTAACAGACTCTGTCGCTGAACTAAGACCCATCGAAGCTAAGACTTGATGAACAAGACGAAGCGCTGGGTGGCCAAGACGCTTATGCCACAGTGATGAAGAAGTTTGTGTACTGAGAAATGCCGTTGGTGAGGACGAAAAACTAGCTGGAGGTGCTGAACGTGGAAGACAATATAGCCCATCAGAACTGAGACCTCGAAGGAGCTCCTTCCCCGACTTGATTTCCTTGATAGAGAAGTGACGAGGATGGAATTCAAGAAAAACACTATTATCCCGAGTGAATTGAGAGACAGATAGCAAGTTTTTCTTGAGGGAGGGGACATGAAGAATATTAGAAAGATGAAAGGAACGAAAGGGGGTAGAGAGTTGAGTGTCACCAGTATGGCGGATAGGTAGACCGGCGCCGTTTCCAACCTGAACTTGATCAATGCCTTGATACTCAGACGGAGTTGGAAGAAGACCAACATCTGGCGTCATATGATGGGTAGCCCCAGTGTCGGGGTACCAATTAGGATCAAATGCTGGAGAACCTGTAGTCTGAATAGTGTGCGCTTGAGGCTGGCGTTGAGAGGAGCGGCCATGGAAGGAGATGTCAAACCTACGGTAACACTGGAGAGCAGTGTGATTATTGTATCCGCAGAGTTGGCATTCATCGCCTGAAGCAGACTGTGAAGAGGACTGCCGACCACGGCCACCACCACCACGTCCTCTGTTGCAGCCACCGCGACGCCCACCGCGTTGATCAGAGCGAGTGGACTGATTGGAAGGAAATGTAGCACGAGCGAGATTTGCAGCAGGGCTCACTGTTTCGGAAGGAACAGGGGTTTGACGCTGTTGTAGCCAAACCTCATGGCTAAGAAGCATACCTGATACATCATCCAGAGACAGGGCGTTGTCATTCATGCGGGTGGTAATGGCAGTGACGAAGGATTCATACTCCGCGCCAAGACCACCGAGGAGGTAGAGAAGGAGGTCATTAGGAGCAACTGGTTCGGCAACAGCAGCAAGAGAGTTGGCCAGTTGCTTTACTTGCTGGATGTATTCGGTGATAGTGAGAGAACCCTTCTTGAGAGTCTGCAACTGAAGCCGTAGTTGAAGAATGCGCGCTCGTGAGGGAGAGCCATAGAGTTTGGCGAGAGTGGACCATACTGCAGTCGAGGTCGAGAGTCCAACAATTTGGGGAAGAACTGTGTCAGACAGTGAGGAAATGATCCAACTGAGGACCAATTGGTCGTACTGTTTCCAGAGGATGGCGGCTGGGTTGGGGGTTGTGCGATCATCTAGAAGGGAGGGTGGAGGATGAGAAGTACCGTCCACAAAGCCACGGAGGTTGTAGGTGTTGAGAACCGGAAGAAACTGAGCGCGCCAGATATTATAGTTCTCACCAGAAAGCTTAACAAGAAGGAAGTGTGAAATATTGGGTAATGTGGAGGGTAGGGAAAAGGTTGGTGTGATGTCCATAGTAGACGGACCTGTGTTGAGAACAGAGGCAGCGGATGAAGAGGATTGGTTTGCCATGGGCTCTGATACCATGAAACGATGCAGAACTGGTGGCTACTCAAAGGGAATCGATAATCTTCCGATCCCCTGTTCTCTGTTATATTTATAACAGTACAAAGCATGGACATTCGAAAAGGTGCTTGAGCGGTTACATTTGAAAGGGTGCTTTGAAAGGTTGCTTGAGGGGTTAATATTTATCCTTTACACCGCGAAACACAGAGGGATGCAGGGGGTTGATTCAGATGGCCAGCTTCGGAGTATTTCTTGTCAAGTTGTCAAGAACATCCTCACAGTCCGGGCCAGCTTCATGTCCTAGAACACAACACGTAGCTAGGATGGACCCGGAGTACTGGAGTAGTAAGATAAAGAACCAACAGAAGGAAACTCCGTACCCTCGAAGAATATTCATCTCAGGGAGAACCCCCGCCCTAAAAAAAACCCAACGAAATTGGCCGTTGGGTTTGTACGTAAGAGGTGTTCTAAGTGTTTCCAAGTGGGGTTAGACATGAACTTGGTCTCCTTTTCTGTGAGGCATTCAACTGGCTCACGTCTGAGGTTGCAGCCGTCCACTTACATAGGAGGGCCGAATCCAGATACAGCAGAGCGCTGGATTCATGAGATTGAAAAGGTCTTTACGACCATGAAGTGTCCAGCAGTGGACAAAGTTGTGCTAGCCACATACCAGTTGAGAGGCTTTACACAGCAGTGGTGGCGACTGAAGATGCAGACCACCTTCGCAGGCAGAACAGAGGAGGTTATTACCTGGCCAAAATTTCTTGAAGCATTCAACGATACATTCTTCCCACTTCAAGTGCAGCAGGCGAAGAGAGAGCAATTTCGAACACTTCAGCAAGGTAATAGTTGAGTTTTAGAATATCAGATGCGGTTCATGGCACTTAGCCAATATGCGCCTTATGTAGTATCGGATAATGCTATGATGGTTGAGTATTTTATCCGGGGTTTAAGAGTGGAGTTGCAGGATGCATTAATATCGCTAATGTGTAGAACAGTGGAGGAGGTAGCCCAGAGAGCAGCTACATTTGAGAGGTCTATTCGGACTCGACAGGCGAGCGAGTCAGGTTCGGGTAGTTTCCGGCTACCCCAGCAGGCAACAGGAGTCAATAAGGGAAAAGCACTAGCAGGACCTTCATCCTCAGGTTTTGATAAGTGGGGTTTGACATTGAAGCAAGTATTCAAGGGTAAAGGAAGAGGAGGAGGGGGTCGTCCGCAGTTTCAGCAGGGGCGTGGCTATAAGCCAGAGATAGAAGAATCGCAGTAGAGTACTGCCAAGCAGCCCACTATTCCACCAGGTTACAGGTGTTACAATTGTAATCAGCCGGGGCATTTGATCCACAATTGCCCCTATCTGAGAGAATATGGATATGGTAGGGGTGTTCAGCAACAGTCACCAGCAGATCGTGGCAGAGGTGCATCGCAGCAGCGAGGTAGGGGTCGGGTTATGGCTATCACCCGTGCCCAGGCAGAGACATCAAACATGATAGAAGGTACAATACTCATTTATAATTTTTCAGCCAGAGTTCTATTTGATTCAGATGCTTCTCATTCTTTTATTTTCGAAGAATTTCTGAATTGTATGGCTCATCCCCTAGAAGAGAAGTTATGTGAATTAGTAGTGGAGGTTCTCTCGGGTGAGTTTATGCTCACCTCATGTTACATAGATGAAGCTCCTGTTGTGGTTCAAGGGAACTAGATGCCGGGACGGTTGTATGCTCTGCAGTTGACTGATTATGATATCATCCTAGGTATGGATTGGCTTGAGGCTTATGGAGCTATGTTAGATTGCAGGAAGAAAAAAATCAGGTTTTGTCACCCCAATGGTACAGTGTTTAAATATCAAGGTATGCCCACTCGTACTTCTAAGTTTATAATTTCTGCCATTAAAGCTAGAAAGTTAGTTAATGCGGGGTGTGTAGCTTACTTGGCTTCTGTGAGTCTGGTTGAGGCTGGTAAGTCAGTAGAAGCAGTTCCCGTGGTTAGAGAATTTGTAGATGTTTTTCCAGATGATTTGCCGAGTTTAGCTCCACACAGAGAGGTGGACTTTACCATTGAGTTGTTGCCGGGTACCATGCCGATCTCTAAAGCACCATATCGGATGGCGCCGACAGAACTTAAAGAATTGAAAAGGCAGTTAGAAGAATTGTTGAAAAAAGGGTTCATTAGGCCGAGTCACTCCCCATGGGGGGCGCCGGTGTTGTTTGTAAGATAGAAAGATGGAAGTTTTAGAATGTGTATTGATTACAGAAAATTGAATGAGGTGACCATAAAAAATAAGTACCCGTTACCTAGAATTGATGATCTGTTTGATCAGTTGTAATTAGCTAAGGTGTTCTCTAAAATTGATTTAAGGTCAGGGTACCACCAGTTGAGAATTAGACAGGATGATATTGATAAAACAGCATTTAAAACCCGATATGGTCACTATGAGTTTGTGGTTATGCCATTTGGACTAACCAATACTCCTGCAGCTTTTATGGATCTGATGAACAGAATTTTTCATCCGTATTTAGACCAGTTTATTGTGGTCTTTATAGATGATATTCTGATTTACTCAGCATCTGAAGAGGAGCATGCAGCACATTTGAGATTTTCCTTGCAGTTATTAAGAGATAATCAGTTGTTTGCCAAATTCAGTAAGTGTGAATTTTGGCTAAAAGAGATTCAGTTCTTGGGCCATGTTATTTCAGCTGAGGGAGTGGCAGTTGACCTAAGTAAAGTGGAGGCAGTGATGAGATGGGAGGTGCCTAAGACAATTACTGAGATTAGAAGCTTTTTGGGGTTAGCAGGCTATTATAGGCGCTTCATTCAAGATTTTTCCAAGATTGCAGCACCCATGACTAGACTGACTAGAAAGGGTGTGTCATTTGTATGGTCCGGTGAATGTGAGAGAAGTTTTATGGAATTAAAGAAGAGACTTACAGCGGCACCAGTACTAACATTACCGATAGGTAATGGTGGTTTTGTTGTATATATAGATGCATTTAGGAAAGGGCTTGGCGTAGTGCTAATGCAGCATGACAAGGTAATAGCTTATGCGTCCAGGCAATTGAAACCGATAGAAGAGAATTACCCCACCCATGATTTAGAGTTGGCAGCAGTTGTGTTTGCCTTAAAAATTGGAGACATTATCTATATGGCGAGAGATTTGAGATTTTTACAGATCATAAAAGCTTAAAGTATATCTTTTCATAGAAAGACTTGAATCTCCATCAGCGTAGATGGGTGGAGTATTTAAAAGATTATGATTTCAGTTTGGCTTACCATCCAGGTAAAGCCAATGTGATTGCTGATGCGTTAAGCAGAAAGGTATATCTAAGTCAAATGATGATCAAGGAATGGAAGTTGTATGAGGAGATAGCGGAGAACTCCTTGTATGTGCCAAGCAGTCAACGGCGCGCAATATTAGCTAGTAGTGCTATAGAGTCGCCACTGTATTGACAAATTGTTGAGGCCCAGAGAGGGGATGTAAATTTAACTGAAATTGTGAAAATGGAAGGGGTTACCATTGATGACAACTGTGTGGTCAGGCTCAGAGGCAATTTATTTGTGCCAGCAGAAAGAGAAGTGAAGCAGAGAGTGTCATGCCTCGCCAATTTAGCAGCGGAATAAATCAAGGAGACATGAACAACATGTATGGTAACGTAAATTACACATTCAATCGTAAATATCAGAGCATCTAATTAACAATAACTGTAATAAATTTCTTAATTTTTATTGATAAATAACCTAGACTATTACAACCACAAAATTCAGAGTTAAAAACATAGGGCTCAATAACATCATTACATTGGAAAGGAAATCTAAAGTAAATATCTAACTAAACTCTTAGATACTAAGGTCATTCCATCGCTATGACTCCATTGTACTAGTGCATCTTCATTAACTGACTCCAGGTCGCTCATCACTCTGGTCCATTCCCATTGGTGTGCGTAGGGTCATCACCTGACTTACCTGAAACACATACAACAAAAGCGCAGGGTGAGCGATAACGCTCAGTAGGACTTAATATCTCATGTAAACAAGCAGGCTTTAAGTAATTAATGTCTTATAAGGCAAGATAACTAAAAAGAACGATCAAAATATAGCCAAGAGAGTAATAGAACATGATGGCAAGAGAATGGTAAAGCTTCCAACAGAGATATTGCAAAACTAGTATGATAAATGATTGGCCATGTAACAAAATAGTGTATATGGTTGCACCACAGTTCACTAGTAGAGATAGCACCTCTGGTCGAGCATCTTGTCAACCCAGAGAACGATTGCATAGTGATTGATATGTTGATATATTGATTGTCATAAATTAATCTAGATAGTAAATTGGCACTGGATGCATGCCGTACACATCCTGATCATGTAACCCTTGCAAGAAACTGGCACTCTTCGGGTGCTCCTCCCAGGACCAGACCGGGTCCTATTGCTTTGGCATATAGTACTTGCTTGTTTAATTTAGATAATCAATTGTATGGCCAAGTAGAGTACCAAGAAATAGATGAGAGTACTAGACCAGATAGATGAGAGTGTAGAAAGAATGTGAACAGATGAGAGAATATAGATAGTAGATGAGATAGGGACATTCCGTAAAACAACGTGAAAAATCTGATAGTAACGGTTGCACAGCACCAGATCGGGTGCCGACAATCTGGTAGAAGTCATCACCGCCCACTAGCCGTGCTATGAACACAGGCTAGATGGTCCGGCGTGATCGCAAGATAAGGAGAGAACACGCGAAGGCCATGGATCGTACTGATCCCTAAGGTTAACGGGTTTTAGGGTACAACCAGCTCGTTGACTAAGGACGTGCGCCAAAGTCAAGAAGACTTACGGAGGTCTTGACAAGGATTCCCTAGTCCAGTCGAGAGTATTCCCAGTGGAGAGGTGGTCCAAGTCAAGGGAAAGTGTGTAAAACGGGTCCGTCGCGTCTTGAGTGCTCGAAGGCCGAGGGAAAACGATAACGGTATTCAAAACGCGCGTATAAAACGAAGACAATTGTAATTACTTAACTAGGGAATTTAGTAATTTATTTCACTAAATTACCGAATACATTATTGTGTAATTTATGATGGTCAATTGGAAACCACTAATGTTATGTGTGTGCATGTGTATGAAATCAGGACAACATGTAAGGTTGTGAACTAACTTTTAAATTAATCAAAATCATGAATCTTTACTTATTTTATAATTGACAGTTTGTTACTGCTTATTACAGGACTTAATTAAGGCTAAACAATATTTAAATGGCATAAATATCAAGGGTTTTTATGCAAATATGGGTTCTGGCCGAAATCTTCAAATCGCGGCGGACCTACATGTGGCGATTCAAGTCGCGACAGGCGGCTCAGTCGCGATCCTCGGACCGGCCGGCCTAGTTCGGACCGGGTGGGAAAACATGGCGGCAAGACCTGCCACATTCAAGATGTGACCGGGCGGCCGACCGTGACCCACTGGTATTGCGGCGGATCGCGCCGTCGCGATATTAGAAGGGGTCCTGCCCTTTTTCCTTTTTCCAGGGCGATTTCTGTTTGACACAGGGCACTTGTAAATTCTATATAAAATCGCACAATGATCCAAAAGTCACAAAACCAGTTTTAAATGAAAGTAGACACGCATATCTATCAACATGAATGATTAATTTGAAAATAGATAGGTTTAGACATGCTTTGATCGGGTTACTGTTCGGTGACCTAAACATATGCAGTCAGGGTTTGACGAATTAAGTAACGATGGATACATGATGAAAATTTTCGAAACTAGAGGCGTTCAAAAGCTAAAAAGAATTAGTATTTATGAGAATATTTTCATGGTGTGAAGTTAAGTATAAATGAGGTTCACAAGCAAACATGATGGGTCGGGTGTATGGATCTGACAGGGATTCAAAGAATTAGTTCTCCCTCATGCGAGATCCAAATAGAGCAAAACCAGGTGCGTTTGAAAGCTAATGCAATGTAGTATCAATGAGAATTTTATCATGGCATGGGAACAAGTACATGCGGGGGATTAGGGAAAACATGAGATTTCGGGTTCATGGTAACAGCAGGGATTCAAGCAATAAATTCACCTAAATGGATGAGCAAAATGCAACGAGACTATAGGGCTTTTGAAGAGGTATATGAAGTCTACCTAGGAAATTTTTACATAATTTTTTATTGAGAGATTGTTTACCTTTTTGTGGTGTAAGAAAGCCCTAGTTTGGAGACGAAATGTGAAGGAAAAGCTCCAAGTTCCAGCCTCCTCCTCCGAGCTCCCATGATCCTAGCCTCCTTCCTTCATCCTCCAAGGTTTCTACTTCGTTTTAGGGTTGGATGGGAACAAAAATGGAGGGTTTTGATGGTTAATAGAGTCCTTAATCACCTAAAACTCTTCTCTTCTCCTCCAACTCCGAAATTAGCAATTATCCACCAATTTATCTACCATTTATCCACCTAATAAGATAGGGAGAGATCAAATTTCGTAAGTAATGGGTTAGGATGGGATGAGGACTCCTTTTTAGGATAATTACCACTCATTTAGGCATTATCTCACTCTTAAATAATTTATCAACCATTTAACTCCGAAATTCTTATTTATCTCCCCATTTTCTATTATTATTCCACCTATTTGGTTTGTGGAGGCCTTTTCTTTGTTGGGCCGGAGCGGATCAGACCTCACACTCGTGTAAGAGGGGAGACGGTCGCCGGAAGCAGACAAGAGATCCTGCGGTCACCAGAAAATGATCAGGGGGCTCGGTGAAGACCGGGGAAAACCTTCCGATGCCTAAGTCAGTATGAGGCTTGCAAGGCAGGGGGTTTTTGCGTATGAGGGTGTGTTCGCGTGAGAGAACGTACCTGTGCATGGTCCTGTACCTGTACTTTTATAGGCGAGGATGCTGAGGTAGGCATGCGTAATGCCAATAGATCGTGCCTGGAAAGGCGCCTTGACGGGTGCGCATAACGGGAGGAGTTATGTGCTCAGAGGCCCGCTGGGATGCCAGGCAGTTAACGCACCCCTTGATGGTGAGGTGCGTGGCCCGCGACGGTTATAACCGTGACGTAGGCCATGAGACCTGTTCGGCACCTTCTGGACATGCCTTCCGAGCAGGTGACCCACATGGGGGGATCGAACGTGCTATTCGGTAATGTCCGTAGTTATCCTGCGCAACAGGATTAACGCCCATGTTCGGAAGCATACCGCTAACGAGCTCGGCAATGCTTCGTTAGGAGTGACGGGCACGTGAGGCCCTTTTAACTGGTCCTTGCAGAGGCTTGAGACCGTACGAGGAGGTCACGTCAAAAAAGGGAGGCGTTGATGGGCCCCGATGGACCGCAGTGGGCTTAGGTGGCAGAAAGCAGCCACCACACTTGCCCCCCACGCCCTCAAGTGGCTCAGAAGCCGGAGCGCTTGAGGGCGGCGACTTGTTCGGGCGTCACCTCTGCCATAAATGCGGTATCGTCCTCGGAGATCCGAACAGTCTTGTGGCGACGCCGTTACTGAAGGGTTCACCTCGAACGTGAAGCCTTCATGATGACAACGTGGGTCGTGTCAAACTCGGAACGTCACATGCCAGCCCTGAACGGTCACCCGCGGGTCATTCGAGAAGAGACTTGGAGTGGAGGGAAACGCTGTTTCCGGTCCCGCTTCGAATTTCGCGCCTCACCCTCCTTATAAGGAAGGGGAGGAGGTGAGAGCGGGACCTTCATCTGCAATTCAGAGTTTGTTGTCTCCAGCGGCACCAGCTAGCTTTTTCTTCGCGCTTCCCTCTGCTCTTCTGCTTCTTCCTCTCCATCCGCCGTGCAGTCCACCTTCCAGTGATGGCCCAGAAGGGGAAGGAGATCGCCGGAACCAGCGAGACGCCGCCGGTGAAGACGAAAGCAGTGAAGCTCCGGAGTTTCGAAGGTCTTCGAGAGCGCTTCCGTATTGGTGAATAGTACGACATCGTCTTGATGCGCGAAGATGAGTCGTACTTGACTACGAGGCCTGGATGCTTCGTCCTCTCGCTGGACCTGCTGGAAGCTGGCCTCCGGCTACCGATGCCGGAGATCGCGAAGGAGCTTCTTCAGAGCTGGAAGGTGGCGCCTATTCAGCTGACGCCAAACTCCTGGAGGTCCATATTCGTCTTCTGCATCATATGCAAGAAGAGGGGGATCGAAGCAACTGCAGAGATCTTCCGAAGCCATTTTAGTTTGGCTTGCTCTCCGCAGTCCGGGATGGGGATCGTGTACGTGAAGCACCGTACAAACCGGATGCGGATCAACTTCTCGCCCCGCCTGTCCATCAACAAGGGGTGGACAGGGCGTCTTTTCTTTGTGGGGCGAAGAAAAGGAGCGAACGTCCCAGAGTGGGACTTTCCTGTGAGGGTGGTGGAGCCACTGAGGAAGGCGGACATGGCCCCCTTTTTTATTCAGGGGGCAGCCACTGCCTCCCAATCTCTGAACACGGTCGGCGTCAACCACGCTGAGGGGTACCTGACCGAATACAAGCTTGTGAAGTATAAGCTTAGTCGCGCCTGGGGTAAGCCTTCTGCTGCTTGTTTCATTTTCCCACATGCATGGGTTCTGATTCTTCTTCTGTTTCTTCCAGATGACGAAGAGGTAGCTGCTGCTCGGGGCCAGAAGGAAATGGCAAACTACACCGAAACGATCCCTGTCAGCCTTCACTTGATAAGGCTGGACGAGGACGCCCCCGTAAAGGAGTCCGGGGCGGTGTCTTCAGAGGTGAGGCCGCCTCGGATGGGGCCCACCAAGAAGGCAAAGACCGCAGCAGGAGAAGGTGCCATGAAAAAGGCATCTGAGAAGGCGGTGATCGCAGAGGCGGCTTCTCTCCCCCAACCGAAGAGAAAAGAGAAGCGCAAGGCGGCCCAGATGGAGTCGCGAGCCGAAGATCATACCTCCAAAGAGGAGGTGTCCGACGAGCGCCGAGCTTGCAAGAAGGAGAAGAGGGCGGCGAAGGCGATGCCGCGCCTCCTAGAGGACGCCGAAGAAGCAGAGGAGGAAGAGGAGGATCTTGAGCCTCTGCTGGTGCGAAGAACTCGCCAAGTCACGAGGACGCCTGAGCGGAGGGCGTCCGTGGCTTCGATTGTGGACCGTTCAGAGGCGGTCATGAAGATGTCCACAGAGCTGGGTCTGATCATGGTCAGTGATGAATCGGACCGCTCCGGAGGGCGGGCGAAGTCGCCGGTGCACGAAACCCAAGGAGTCCTGCCCGGAGAAGGCGTCGATTAGGGAAGCACCGAGCAGGGTGGCGCATCGCACGAGGGCGCAAAATCTGGCGCCGAGGATGGGGCAGTCGCCGCGGACTCAGGGAGAGGAGTGGAAGAGGTCAATACTTCCACTCCCGTGACGGCATCGGAGTCCGGTGCTGGCGAGGCAGTTCTTCCGAGGGGGGATATTCCGCAGGGAAGTGGAGAAATCCTGCCCCCATGCCCCCTACCTCAGTGGTCACTATAGGCTGTGTAGTCGGCGAGAGTGCAGCCGAAGTGATCGCTGAGGGTATTGTAGTCGGCGAGGGCGCAGCCAACGCAATCGCTGAGGAGGATGTAGTCGGCGAGGGTGCAGTCCACTCCGGGGAGGGAGGCACTCAGGCGCTTGCCGATGAAGCTGGTGGGGAGGAGCGACCAGCGACGAGGCAGGAGGCCACCGAAGCAGATCGGTTGGTGGTCTCGTCAAGTGCTGTTGGTGTTGCCCCAGTTGTTGAAGGAGTTCCATCTTCCACCGCTGCTGCTGGAGGCGAAAGCTCTGGGGATGACCGCAGGCCCCTAACCGAGGTGTTGAAGAAGGGTTTGCACGAGCTGCCCTCGAAGGAAGCATTGGCAGCCGCCTTGGAGAATTTAGAGGGCGCTGAATCAAGGGAGCTACCTCCTTGCCCCAGCGCCTCTCAGCTTGAGATTCTGGCGCGGGGTCAGCAGGTCTTCTCCGAGCAGACCCCGGAGATCTCCAGTGGGGGCTACCGTCCCGAGGCCCGATCCGATGGCGACGAAGAGGTGGACTTGGGGGCGCTCATGCATGGAGTATCCAAGTCCTTAGAGGTGCTACACAAACTTGCACACCGAGCTCAACGTCACCAGCTGCTTTGGGAGGCGCAAGAAGCTTTTTGCCAGGAGATGATGGAACATCACAGAGTCCGAGAGGCCGAGCTGCAGGATGAGGTGGAAAGCCTCAAGACTGCTCTTCGGACCTCTGAGCTCGATTTGGCCATAGCTCGAGTAGAGAAGGAGGCTCTTGCCAAAGTGCTTGCTGACGCCAAGGCCCAGGGTGTTGCCGAGTACAAGGCCGGAGAAGACTTCAAGGCTGATTTGGAGCAGTACGGGGCGCGCTGCTACAAGATCGGCCTTGAGGCCGGAGAGGACTTCGGCTGAAGTCGGGCGACCACCGAGCGGGCTCGGGAAGCTTTTGAGGCTGCCGTAAGGGAGTGCCGGCGCCGTACGAACGACGCGTGCTTGGACGGGGTGCGATTCGCCCAGTTCCAGTCAGGGCGAATGCCTCCTGTTGATGATAGCGCCGGCCCTTCCAAACAAGCCTCTTGATTGTAATATGATGCCTTCCGCCCTTTTCGTCATCTTTTGTGAACTGGCCGAATAGGCCCATATGTAAGCGAAAAGTTTTATAAATGAACATTTCTGCTTCGGGGGTTTGTCTGTAGCTTCACTTTTTCCATCTTCTTCCTTTTTTTTATAGTTCCTGCTCGGATGAAAATCTGCTAGTTTTATAAGCGTTGCATGTACAGCGCAGATCATTGGGAACCGCAAAAGGGGTTCCGACCAAGGGTGTATGCTAAACGCTTGTGAAACAACAGGAACGGGGAGAAGAGGAGTAGGATGCTGAACAAAGGCTTTTATAAATAATAAGCCTTGAGATTAGAGACATGCCAAGTCCTAGGTATGGCTTCGCCACTAGGGGTAGTTAGCTTATATGAACCTTTCCCGAGGACATGGGTGACCTGATAAGGTCCTTCCCATTTGATGGCAAATTTGCCAACTGCTCTTCGGGGATCCGAAGCCGAACAGTGGCGCAAAACCAAATCTCCCACGTTGAACCGTCTTTCCCGAACTCGCGCATTATAATATTGTGCGAGCCGTTGCTGATAAGAAACGAGGCGAATGCTGGCATTGTTTTGTCGTTCGCCAAGCATGTCCAAGTCTTCCCGAAGAGCACGGTTATTGGCGGCTTCATCAAAGTGGGTTGTTCGGATGGTAGGAAGGGCTACTTCCAGAGGCACAACAGCTTCTGAGCCGTAGGCCAAGTGGAAGGGTGTTTCCCCTGTAGCTACTCGAGCCGTTGTTCGGTAGCACCACAGGACGTTAGGGAGCTCATCAATCCATGACCCTCCTGCGGCCTCTACTCTCGTGCGGATTCCATGCAGCAGTGTTCGGTTGGCATTTTCTACCAAGCCGTTTGCCTGGGGATGTGCTACGGAGGTGAAGTGGTTATAGATTCCGAGCTCAGCACATTTCTGTTTGAAGAAGGTGCTGTCGAACTGCTTCCCGTTGTCGGAAGTGATCACTCTTGGAACGCCAAACCTGCAGAGGAGGTTCTTCCAGACGAACTTCCACACGGCTTGTTCGGTGATCGTGGCAACAGGTTCGGCTTCGATCCACTTGGTGAAGTAGTCGATAGCTACGAATAGAAACTTCTTCCGACCTTGGCCCTCTGGGAAGGAACCCAAGATGTCAATGCCCCATCTGGCGAAAGGGCGCGGTTCGAACAGGCTATGAAGCTGTTTGGCAGGTTGCTTGATGAGCTGTCCGAACTTTTGGCATTCCGAGCATTTCCTGACAAAGGACATGCAATCCTTCTGAAGGGAAGGCCACCAGAACCCTGCTCGGATAATGCTGCGTGCCAGCGTTCTGCCCCCCAGGTGGCTTCCGCACAGCCCCTCATGGACCTCTTCGGTGGCCGCCAGGGCCTCCTCAGGGTTGAGGCACTGTAGAAGAGGTCTTGAAAGGGACCGTCGGTACAGCTTGCCTTCTACGACGGCGAAATGCTGAGAACGCATCCTGGTTTTCCGAGCTTCGCTCTGTTCGGGCGGAAGCTCACCTCGAAGTAGGTATGCCAAGAGAGGGTCCATCCAGCTCGGAGTTAATGGGCCTACCTCTATGGCTGCGACGTCTACTTCTGTGCTCGGCGAGGCGAGCTCTTCTATGAATACGGAGCGAGAAGGGGCGATGTCACCTGAAGATGCCAGTTTGGCAAGTGCATCTGCTCGCGCGTTCTGCTCCCGTGGGACGTGTATGACCTCAAAGTATAGGAGGCCCTCTGCTTGGCTCTTGACCTGTTGAAGGTATTGCGCCATGCGGGGCTCTCTTGCTCCGAACTGCCCGTTCACTTGGCTGGAGACCAATTGCGAATCGCTGAAGACCCTAAGGCGAAGGGCTCCAAGGTGCCTAGCCATGCGGATACCGGACAGCAAAGCTTCGTACTCGGCTACGTTGTTGGAGGCTGAAAAGCGGAAACGGCGGGCATATTGGAACTCTAATCCCTCCGGAGAGGTGAGGACCAAGCCAGCTCCACTCCCTGTTGTAATCATGGGATTTGTATCCCCTTTTGAATTGATTGTGAATATGCAGGGATTAAGAACTGACTGTGATCACCACCAATGCAGTCGCCTCTGATGTGTAGATTGAGGGCTGACTACCTTGGAAAGGAAAGGAGAAGGGGAAGGCGTACCTGATAACGCGACAGTACGGGCGTCGCTATGCTTTCTGATGAACGCGACGTAGACACCGGCGCCTTCTTGATTGCGATGGGACGACCGTCGCCTTCCTTCTCAGTGAACGGGGACTTGGGTTCTTCTTCTTCCTGCTCCTCAGCCGGCCAAGGGGCAAGAGCCTCACCTTGCTCCGACCTTTAAACACCTGCCAAAGTGATTTAAGACAACAGAAAACCCATTAGAATTCGTGTGTAAGAGATCTATTCAATGAAAAGTGCATAAACGTGAAGTATCATGGGGGGAACTCACAGGATTGGGGCTTTTGACCCCTAGGGGCGTTAAAAGTGGGTGTGTGTGTCGTGATCTAATGCTAATCTAGAAGAAAAAAAAACACAACTATGCATGCATGAATTGAATGAAATAAAGAGGAGAAGGGGGGAGAAATTGTGTAGCCGATGGGAAAACGCCCTGGGGGGCTCTTCTGAGTCGTCTGGAGAGAAAACTCTCTTCTTAGGAGATGAAGCTCTCTGGATTCCCGAACTAATGGCTCCGGCCTTGCCCAAAAAGATGGAGAAATGAGGTTTTTATGGGTCATTATTCCCAGGCAGGTTCTGAGAGGAATAACGGGAAATAGTCCGACTCTGGGTAAGTATGGCTGTGCATGGGCCATTGGAACTCGGAAAGGACCTCATTAGGAAGGTCTCCTCTGAATTTTAGAGGATTTGGACTCGATTTGGACGTCCAAATATTGCAATATCCTTCTTTGGCATATGTCCAAATCGGCCTCGGATTGGGTTGCCTGTTTAAAGTCCAAAATGCGACGGCCTCAATGTCGTCTTCCTGAAGGCGACGGCTCGATACGTCGCCTTCCTCATATGGAAGGTGAACTTAAGTCGTTTCGCGATTTTTTGAGGGATTCAAAAATAGGATTTATGATAGCGACATAGGATATGTCGTTTTCAAGAACGCGACATGGGTTCTGTCGCCTTCTGGACTTTTCTAGTATTTTGGCTCTATAACGCGTCCAAACTCCGTGCACAGCCTTCGGATGAAATGTCGGACTTTATATTTAGAGAGATATTGATTTGACCAGAAGAATTTCCAGGGCGATGAAAATGATGCCAAGATCAGAGAAAGTCAGCTTGACAATGATGAGCCAACGTGGGGCGCCAATGATATGACAAGGGATTTTGGCTCGACTCATAGGTCAGAAATGGGTGTCTACATATTGCCCCTCCTTGATGCCTGCTTTGCAAGGGAGTGGAGCGGTGATGGAGCGAAAGTGGCGAGAAACGGCGATATAGCGGAGCGATGCGGAATAAGCTGAAAAGTGGGCATCAAGGTAAAGAGACACCCATTCTGGACGAATAAGCAGCGAGAATCGTCCGGCTAACCTCGATCATGGCTAGGAACAGAACGCGCGGATGGTTCCTACTAGGGACGAATAAAAGTCAAAAGAAAAGAATGATCAACCTCCTGATTCAAGAGGTACCCTGGCTATCTTTAGCGTGCAGGTTTCGTTCATTAGGGGATAGGTGCTGCCCGGCGGGTCGATTCGACTCTGGCCTTTGAGCGGGTCACGACTAATGAGCAGATCGGGGATAAAGGGATGACTGTTATAATGAATGGGGATGAGGGGAATCCTTCATAGGAACCATCACTGGCGGACTGGACCAAGCACATGCTCGAGGAGAACTTTCAAATTCGGAGTGGAATTCTCGTCTGGGAATGAGGACCTGTGTTGGGACATCATTGGGAAGCTGACTTTGACAAATCATGATTCATGAAACTCAAAGTTCCTACATGATGCATGCTGGGCTAAAATAAAAGGAAATCATAAAAACGAATGCAAAGAAAGGGAGAAAATAACAAGTATTCAAGGATAATATTGCTAGACGATATGGGCAAGGGTCAAGACACTTCACATCTCCGTCGTGCAATAGAATCCATCGTCCCCGAGTCATATCACCCAACGGCCTATCCAGCGATTAGCAGTGTGCACCTAGATCATCCTCGTTTTTGATGAAGGGGAACTCAGATCCTGAAACACGCTGGGAACCAGCCGGTCCTTGAGCTGATATAATAGCGTAGATACCATATAGTAATGCGGAGGGATTAGGGTTAGAGATACTTACCTGACTTACCTGACGAACGTCTCTTTCCGATTTTCTGAGTTTTCTGGATTTTTATGGATTTTCCTGCATTTTTCTTATTTTTTTTTTCAATAATCAAAGCAGTAAAGATAGTCATGATACAATGCACCAATCAATAACATCAAAGCATATGTGCGAAGATCCTAAACAGTTATAGAGAAACAATTATGACAGCACAAACTGGTAAGAAGGTGACATAGGGTTTGTCGCAACCCTTGACTGAATAAGGCGATGCAAGACCTGTCGCCATCATGAAGGCGACGGGTCGATGTGTCGCGTTCACAGGTTTCTCAGCCCGAGCTCAAAAGCTTTCAGCATGCAACTTAGTTTTGACTCCCACTTGGATTCCTATCGCTTTCCACTCAAAGTCCTACTTCTAATGGGTCTTCCCTTCCCCTTCCAAGCAGGAATAGGAGTATCATAGCTCTATAAATAAGGGGTTGAGAGGCCAAATTCGGAGCTCTCATCTCTCTCTTCTTTTCTTCAAGCTTTGCAAGCTACCATGGCCATGAAGAGAGCTCCTCTTGATCCCATGGGTGGGGAGGCGGTCTACGAAGGTCCCAAGCGTGCTCGGGCGACCTTTGAAGCTCTTATGAGGGTGACGGACGTCCCCAACCACCTGAGCCGGAGCGAGGAAGTGAGAGAGGTAAGTTGGTTGGTGTTTTCAATTTTCATGATTTTATGCTCCGAATTTCTCATTAATTTTGTGTTCTTCCTCTCTTCCCTTTTTTCTTTCCCTTCTTCCCTAGCTCTTTCCCGGCTCTCGCCGCTATTCTAAGCTCACTTGGATTGCCCTGATGATCAAATCTCTACCCATGTATGTCATTAGGTTCTTGAGAGAGTGGGGTTTGGGTGGGGTTTTGATAGCGGCTCATAACTACCATAAAATCTCCTTTGATTGGCATAGCATCACGGCCCTTGTAGAATTATGGCACCCACAAACCCATACTTTCATCTTCCCAAAATTTGAGGCGACCGTCCTTTTAGAGGAGGTCGAGGCCTTCCTTGCTCTTCCCAAAACCAAGCCCGGGGATGAGCAAAACATAAGCTACACGGTCGAGCCCATTAACCCGAAGCTTATCCTTGGAGAGTTCATGACCGACCCGGGGGATGTCCACACCATGATTAGCCCACAATTCATCCATCTAGTGCCTTTGTCTAAGTGGGTCATATCCAAGTGTAAGGACAAGAGCGTAGACCACCGTGAGATAGCCAAGGCCGTGGCCATATGTTTATGCGGGGTGGTGCTCTTCCCGTCCGGGGATCACCTCATAGACTATGCTAGCTTGAGTGCCATAAGTGGGGTATGGCAGGGACTTTCACTCTCTCACGCCGTCTTGGCGTATCTTTACTCAGGCCTCACTTCGGCTTCCACGGGGGGTTTCCTTTATGGCTCTATGATCCTTCTAGAGTGTTGGTTGGGTGTGAGGATTAAATTCAAGCCGGTAGACAACCCCACCACCGACAGTCGGATCTTCGGGCGCCACCCTTTGAACTTCATTGGCGGCGCGGCCAAATTCTCCGATAAGGTTTCATGCAGGACGGCGGACAAGAAGACAAGGAGTGCATGGCGTCATTACTTCAGCACCCTACCAGTGGAACACTTCGCTTTGGGCGTAGCGGCACTTCGCGGAGTGGAGATCCGGCTACCACTCGGACGCGACTTGGACTTGCAATTGATAGGGAATATGGCGACCGTGCTCTACAACCCGCAGCGGTGCTACCTACAGATCGGGAAGCCGAGGACGAGAGTGCTTCCGCCATCACACTTGCCACCCGTGAAGAAGCGACGCTTGGGGAACCCGGAGGACGAGCAGGCCGTGCGGAGCGTGCTGGCCTTGTGGAGGGCGTGCGCTACCCATGCACTCCCGCCGAGACTTGATGAGGACCGGGAAACGTACCAGGCGTACCTCTTGGAGCATGAGAAGATTCGGCCACTGAGGGGACCGTGAGCTAGAGAGATAGACTTGATTGCACTTTTGATGTTTTGAGGGGACTTGGTGGGCTTGATGTAATGGGAGTGAGACATGTTGCTTTTGATTTTACATAGCTTTTATTTGATGTGATCATGGAATTATTGCAATGAGCATTGAGCTTTTTAGAAATTGTGCACTATTCTGATAAGGCGACATAGGGTGTGTCGCTATCAAGAAGGCGACGGACCCACTGTAGCCACCACTAAAGTAAAGGCGACAGGGTACATGTCGCTACCATCATTTAGAAGGCGACAGGACTATGGTCGCGTTCACAGGATCTGAGGCAATTTGAATCCAGGGTCGGGCGCCTTTCTCCTTCTTCCCCTTCTTTCAAAACTTCCTCCTTTCCTCTCCTATCCGGCGATCTCCCTTCCCCTTCCGGCCTTCCCTCTTTCTCTTCACCTCTCTCTCTCTCCTTCGGCCTTTGCCTCTCTCTCTTCACCTCTCTCTCTCTCCTTTCTCCACCTCTAAGCTCGGTGATGGAAGGGGAGCGTGGAGCGAACCAAGGCGGCGACGAGGGCGGTCGGCGGCGCAAGAAGTCCATCCGGAGTCGGCAAGCGGGTGAGGGGACGTCGACGGCGGCCCCGGAAGCCCCTCCGGTCGTGCCGATGGAGGAGGAGCCCGCACCGGCGATGGGTGACGAGGACGAGCCCATCGGACCCAAAAAGGTAGGGTCTCAAGCCTTAATCCCTGTATGCATGGAGTGGAGAGTGCACGGCACTCGTGTGTAGGGCGATTCGCCCAGTGGGAAACGGCCGGGAACGGGAAGGACCCGTTTTCGGTCACCCTGGTAATGCGACAGGGGGCCCGTCGCTTTACCAGTGGGAAGGCGACGTCCGACCTGTCGCCTTTTGAAAGGCGACAGGAAGGTCGTCGCGAAATAGATGGGAATGCGACAGTGTGATCGTCGCCTTTTAGAAGGCGACGCGCCCATTGTCGCCTTATCAGGATAGAGAGTGGTTTTGGGTTTCCTTGCTGATTTCTGATCCTTTGTTGTTTGCCTTGCAGAGCGAGTTGCGGTCCCGGCTGGGGTGGGCCGTGATCCGGGCGATTTACGACGCCCTACTGGAGTTCCAGATTCGCCGACTGGAGGGCATGGGGTTCGGCCCGTTCCTGCGGCTAGAGGAGTTGACGTCGAATGTGGCGCTCATCCAGGCCCTGAAGGAGAGGTGGGACCCGGAGTGCCACGCGTTTCTCTTTCCATAGGGACACATGGTCCCTACTTTAGAGGACGTGGTACGGATCACCGGCCTACGTGTGGATGGCCAGGCGGTGACCGGGACCACCTACAGGAGCTATCAGGAGCCGGTGGAGAGGCTGCTTGATTTGGAGGTGAGGGGGGAGAGATCATCATTGGTGGGGTGTACAGCGCTACAGGCCAGCCTGGGGGTGGCGAATGCACGCCACCAGACCGGGGAGGGGCAGACGGAGTACCTGGCCCGACTGACGGAGGACGCCAGAGCAGTGCTGGCGGAGGAGGAGGGAGAGGCAGCTGACAGAGACCTGCGGCGGTTCCTGATCCTCGTGATCGGGAAGCTGATTTTGGGGACCAGAGGGGACCCAGTTGGCTTCCGATGCTTGCCCCTGCTGGAGGATCTTTCCAGCGTGGGCAACTACGCATGGGGTGCGGCCCTCCTGGCCCATCTCTTCGACAGTCTGGGGACCTCCAGCCGGGAGACAGGTGTCGCGGGGTTCCCACTTCTACAGGTGCATTTCTACCCTTAGCCTTTGTTATTTTTCCTGCTCATTTTTATTAATTGTGATACTGGCTGTGTTGCCCTTGCAGGTGTGGGTGTACTACCACCTCCCCTCCCTTCGTCGCGGGGTGGCGAGGCAACGCGGCGTTGTGCCCCTGCTGCAGCGCTGGCGATTTTGTCGCGACGAGCGGTCCCTGCGGCGATAGGTGACGCTAATCCACGATGCGATGGACACCATTCCCTTTGGCCATGTGAGTACTTCTAGCCTTAGCCATTCTTTACTTTGATTGCTTATTTGCTGGTTGACTGACATGCTTCCGCTTGTGGTGTGCAGGTACAGTGGACTCCCTATGTCGGGGAGAACGACGCCACTCAGCCGTGAGTGGAGCGGGGCCATCCTTACTTCGGTAGGGACATTTGGCTTCATTGCTTCAACATGGTGGTCCCGCTCCACCACCGGCTGGTGGCGTGTACTCTGGGACTTCACCAGGCGGCGGTGGAGTTCCCGACCCGACAGAGACCGTGGGAGAGGCCAGGTAGGAGCTTCCGCGGGATCCAGCAGGTCACGGACTGGACAGTCCGGGTCCGAGAGCAGCTGGACGACTGGGAGCGGTGGGGCAAGGAGGTGGTCTCCAAGGCCACGAGCGACGAGGACTACTACCGGGCCTATGCTCGGAGATATGGGACCCAGGTGTACAGGGGGACCCGGCGACCGGTGAGTTTTACTGCTTTCAGTCTGTTTCTAAATTCTTTAGTTAATTGTGTGACTGATTTGACTTGTGTTTTGCAGGTTGACCCCGAGGGACGGATTGCTTCACTTGAGGGTGTCCTTCACTCCACCATCCAGCAGCGGGACGACCTCTAGACGGTTGTGGATCAGCTGGTGAGTACTTTGCACCCTACCCTTCTATTTCAGGTTTCGGTTAACTGACCCTATGTTGTTTCTTTTGCAGCGGGCGGAGTTGGACAGAGCCCAACAGATGGTGGGAGGTGCCTCCTCCTCCCGAGAGGATCCTGGTCGCTCCATTTTGGAGGGCCAGCTAGCGGCGGCGACGGCTCGAGCGGAGGACGCCCTCGCCCAGCTGCGAGAGCGAGTAAGTTACTTAGATGCCCCTGAGCTTTGTTTCTCTCGTGAGTTCTGACAGGATGCTTGGTATTGCAGGAGCAGGAGCTGAGGACTGCCCTGGCGCGGACGACCACGCTAGAGGCGGAGATGGCGGAGCTACGCCTACACCCTGAGGCAGCGGAGGCGACGCGGTGGCGTGAGGAGGCAGCGGCGGCGGTCCGCTGGCAGCAGGAGGCGGCGGAGGCGACGCGCTGGCGCCAGGAGGCGGAGGAGGCGGCATGACTGTGTGCAGAGGCTGGGGACCTCCGCACCCAGCTCGGGGAGGAGCGACATCGCTGCGACATGCTGCGATCCGAGATGAAGGGTCTGGAGAGGGCCCTGGCCTTGGTCGGGCGCAGCCGGTCAGTGACCAGCAGGAGCGGTATCCCGAGCAGGTCTGCTGGGCACTACCTGACAGGTTCCTCCGGACGGCGGAGGAACGAGGAGGAGGAGCGACGACGACGCGAGAGAGCGCCAGAGGGGAGCGAGACCGGACCGAGGGTGATCGCCCCTCCATCTCCCCGCCCGCCTAAGGGTACGGGGGAGAGTGGTTGAGGGTTTGTACCTTTTACTTTTGCCCCTTTTGATGATGATGTACCCGGTATGAATAGAATGAAATGGATTTCTTCATGTTTTATGGTTTGCGACCGAGTGAGAGCGAGAGCGACTGAGTGAGATGTGAGTGCCGTTTTCTTTTCCCGTCCTGCACACTTAGACAACCATGAAACAAGTCAGATCTGTTCTTAGGCTTAGCCCCTTGCTTTAAAATGTGACAAATGACCGACCTTGATAATTAGTCAAGGGGCTAAACCTTATTAAATAGGCAAAAGATGCGAATAAACAAATGAAATGCATGGATGCAAATGATTTGGAATTGGAATATCTAAATTTTTTGGAGTTTTTGATTTTTTTTTTTTTTGGAATCCTTTTTGGAAATATTCGATTTTTTTTTGGAGTTTTGACAATATTCGATTTTTTTTTGAGTTTTGACAATATTCGATTTTTTTGGAGTTTTGACAATATTCGATTTTTTTTGGAGTTTTGACAATATTTAATTTTTTAGAGTTTTGACAATATTTGATTTTTTTGGAGTTTTGATTAGCACCTAAAACTGGCGTTAGCCCTTCCTAAAATAAGACACGCGAGACGGAAGGTACTCGCACCTTCGAGCCACAACACTCAGATCGGTTCAAGCCACTGGTTTTGAGCTTCAATCACTCCCGGTTTTCGCCACTGACCTTACTAGGCTTGGACGTGCGTTGAGAGGTGACAATGCCTCGGGGAACTACCCTTAGCTGATACGGCGACTGGTTAAGTCGTACTAAAGAGGTGCCTCAGTCCTATAGGGAGAAATGGAAGATTACTTTAAAGAAAGTCTTGCGCGGGTTTAGAGGTGTTGGGTTCGACTACTTCCTGTCGCATACCCTTCGGAGATTAGGTCTGTTGTGGAGGGACTTTATGGTCTTTTTCTATGGGCTTGTTTATTTGGGGCATGCGTACAGCCGGGCTCATGAGCGTCCCGCGGGGACTTTGCCACTCATTGCCATGCCCCTGTTTGCAGTATGGATTTTTTCATTCTTTCTTTCTTTTGTTCTTTGCCCTTTATTATTTTGAACGTCCCTATTTGAGACTTCCTCTCGTCGGGGTATGCTTTAGGTTGACGATCTTACCCTTACAACCCCTTTTGCCCCTACGCTTCGACCGATTAGGAGAGAACGACCGATGCACCGCTAGCGTAGGACTCACACAGTTGTAGCAACTACCAAGCGCAGCTACCCGGGCTTGCCGTGTGTGTGTGTTAATCCCTTCCTAGAGCGGTTGTTGACGATAGGGGAGGAATTTTAGACTCTTAACACATGGTTATTCCCTGATCTGGGTGTTGTGGCCTCACACTTACAAGCCTAAGGATAGAAACGTTTGAGGTACACCCGTTCCATGGATGTGACAACTCGACGCCCTCAGCGTTGACTAAGCGATAAGCATTTCCGGGGTAAACTTCCCTTACAACGTATGGACCCTCCCAATTTGGTTGCAGTTTGGACCTAGGACCTCCGGGTTTGATAAAAATACGTTTCAGGACCATATCACCCTCTTGGAATTTACGTTCAATTACCTTCTTTTCGAAAGATCTCGATATTCACCTTTGATACGAAAGCACATGGTCGGCCTCCATAAGCCGTCTTTCATCTAAGAGTTCCAACTGAACTAGCAATGCCTCTCGACGTTCATCAAGATTAAGTTCCTTGTCCAATTGAACTCTTAGTGAAGGGATCAGGATCTCATACGGAACTACCACCTCCATCCCATAAGTGAGAGCATATGGGGTTTGCCCCGTAGGAGTGCGGACGGAGGTACGGTAGGCCCATAGAGCCTCCGTTATCTTTTCTGGCCAATCGGCGAATTTGTGCGACTCGCAGGTTTTCTTTAGGATTTTAAGAAGGGTTTTGTTAGTTGCTTCTGCTTGGCCGTTGCCTTGTGGGTAATATGGAGATGAATGATGCAGAGTGATGTTGTATTTCTTACAGAGGTCCTGGAGCTCTTGCGATATGAATTGTGGCCTGTTGTCCGTGACGATGCTGCTTGGCACTCCGAACCGCGAGATGATGTTTCTCATGATGAAGCGGCACACCGTGGATGCTTTGATTTCTGTGAAGGCTTCAGCTTCTGCCCACTTGGTGTAATACTCAGTCGCAGTTAGGATAAATGATTTTTGTTTGGTTTGAGCATTAGAATCGCCAAGAGGGCCGACAATGTCGAAAGCCCACATTGAGAATGGCCATGGTGTGGAGAGTGGGTGTAGTGAGGAGGAGGGGGCATGGATCTTATCGGCATGGAGCTGACACTTGACACACCTACAGACGTAGATGGTACAGTCTTCCTCTAGGGTTGGCCAGTAATAGCCCTGCCTAATGATCTTCTTTGCTAGCATCTGACTGTTGACGTGCCCTCCGCATTCTCCAGCATGGGCTCCTTCCACCACTTTCCAAGCTTCGTCATCGGTAAGGCACCTTAAAAAGACTCCATTAAGGGCTCGCCTGTACAGAACTTCTCCGACAACTGTGTACCTTAAGGCGGCTCTTCTGATGGCCCTACGGTCTTCTGCACTTGCCCCTTCAGGATATGTTCCATCCCTGCAGTATTGCTCTATCTCAGAATACCATGGCAGTTCCTCTTCATTCAGAATCTCCTCGAGCTCAGTTATCATGACTTGTTGCGCTCCTCTTCTCCTAGCCTTCTCTTCTAAGGTTGCCCTAAGGTCGCTAAACCAAGGGTCTTGGGTAGATGGAACATCGAGACGCTGGACGACGATTGTCTCAGTCCGGCGACTCAGAGGGAAGGATAGGGATGAGGCTAGCGACGCCAGAGCGTCGGCCAGAATGTTTTGGGAACGAGGAGTGTGGATGTAGATGAGCTTACAGAACTGCCTTGCCAACAGCGTGACCAGGTCTTGATATGGCTTGAGCTTCAGGTCACGGGTGCGGTAAGTTGAGAGCACCTGCCGCAGGACGAGCTGAGAGTCTCCTATAATTCTGAGGTGCGATGCCCCCAGCAGATAAGCATGCTTGAGACCAGCAAGGAGAGCCTCATACTCTGACATGTTGTTGGTAGCGGGGAAGGTGAGTTGATATGCAAAGGGGATGGTAATACCTTCCGGGGTAAGTAGCACGGCTCCAATGCCCCGTCCCTGAGAGTTGAGTGCACCATCGAAATGAAGGGACCAGAAGGGGTCTTTGATTATGACTGAGAGTTCCTCATCGGGGAATTCCTCTCGGAGGGAGTCACTGTGAGGGAGTGGTAGATGGGCTAGATGCTCGGCGATGGCATACCCCTTGACGGCCTTTTGGACCACAAAGGAGATGTCAAACTGGGAGAGGAAACTCTGCCAGCGTGCCAGCCGATCAGAAAGGACGGGCTTTTCAAGAAGATATCGGAGTGGATCCATCCTTGAGATCAGCTTGACCTCGTGGGCTAAGAAGTAATGCTTGAGCTTTTGGACTACCCACACGAGTGCGGCACAAGTTTTGTCCGCGGTGGTGAGCTTGGATTCAGTGGTGTTGAAGAGCCTAGAGAGGTAGTATGCTGCCCTTTCTTTCCCAGATTCATCGTGTTGTGCAAGGACAGCTCCTAGGGAGTCCTCAATGACTGAGAGATATAGGATTAGCGGTTTTCCGGGTACAGGAGGCTGCAAAACTAGAGGATTCATGAGATAACTCTTCAGCTCATCAAAGGCTTCCTGGCATTTGTCATTCCATTCGAATTTTGCCCCTCCTTTTAAGAGATCATAGAATGGGCGGCATCTTTGCGAATGCTGGGAGATAAATCTTCTGATGAACTGCAAACGCCCGATTAGCCCTCTTAATTGTGAGATGTTCTTCGGAGGAGGCATTTCTGCTATTGCCTTGGCCTTATTGGGATCAATCTCAATACCCCTCTTGCTAACTATGAAGCCCAGTAGTTTGCCTGATGATACCCCAAACACACATTTCTTTGGATTCATTCTCAGCTGATATTCTCTAGATCTCTGCAACACCTTGGCTAGGATCTCGGGGTGTTCCCTCCTGGTTTTTGACTTCACCAAGATGTCATCCACATAGACGTCTATGTAAACGTGTATCATGTCGTGGAATATGGCCATCATCGCCCTCTGATAAGTAGCTCCAGCATTCTTCAGCCCAAATGGCATGACTACGTAGTAGTATGTTCCCCAGGGCGTGGTGAAGGATGTTTTCTCTTGGTCCTCAGGAGCTAGACGGATTTGGTTGCATCCTGAATATCCATCCATGAATGAGAGGGTTTCATACCCGGCGGTATTATCTATCAGCACATCAATGTGAGGAAGCGGGAAGTCGTCCTTGGGGCATGCCCTATTCAAATCCCTGAAGTCGATGCAGATTCTGACTTTGCCGTCCTTCTTCATGACAGGGACTATGTTGGCCACCCAGTTCGGATAGAGCACCACCCTAATGAATCTAGCCCTATGGAGTTTATCTACTTCGTCTTTCATTTTCAGGGCCATGAGTGGAGCGAATCTTCTGAGCTTCTGCTTAATTGCCTTTGCCCCTTCTTTCAGTACCATCCGGTGCTCCACTAGTGAGGGGTCTAGACCGGGCATGTCCTCGTAAGACCAGGCGAATGTATCCTTGTACTCCCTCAGGATTTGCACCAGTTCCTCTTCTTCATCGGGAGGGAGGTTTGTTGAGATAATCACAATCCTGGGATCTTCTTCTGTTCCGAGGTTGACTTCCTTAGTAGGTTCATCCACTGCCGTTGTGGGCTCGGTAAATCTCCACACTCCGCTGGCATATTTCTCGGCAGCGTCATCTACTTCGCTATCCTCTTCCTCGATCGGGTCCTCATCATTCATTATTTCGTAGACGCCAAATCTGTCGTCTATGAACACCCCATCTTGCTCAAACACCAATGCTTCCTTTGTGAATTCCTCTATCGATAGCAGCGCTTGACACCGTCGAGCTAACTCTTGAAGATATCTTCGGGGAATAGCCTTTCCCCGTTGCTTCCTAGGGCGCTGCTTGGATTTGGTGGATACCGGGCTGACCTGACTTTCTACCCTAGGCCTATCTATCCTAATGCTAGACTCCCCTATGCTAGACTCTTCTAGACTAGACGACTCTACAGGACTGGGGGAGGACATGGTGTCCTTGAAGAGGATGGCCCCTAATGAAGGAGCAGGAGGGGGACCCTCAATCGAGGGGTGCCCCTGATCAGCAGAGTGCAGGACGTATGCCAGCTCCTCGACCTCAACGTGCATTTGAAAGTGGACGTTTTTTTTTTGGGGATTGGTGGAGAGCATGCAGCAGGAGAGGGTGACCTCGTGGTCACTTGGATCAGCTTGGAGGGCAGAGAGAATTGCAGGCGGGAGATCTGGTGCGAAGAGGCTGTGTGCCGCCGTCAGGAGCTGAGGGGTCAGCTGAATATTAAAGGGAGGAGAGGACGGGATCAGACTGGGCAGGAGAGAATCGAGGAGGGACGGGTGGATGGCTAAACAGGTGCCTTTCCAGAGCTCGTCAATGGCCTTCCCTTCTTCATAGGGGATGTCTGGCTCTCCTATGTCTGAGGCATCGCTCATGAGCTGCCTTTTGGATGTGATGGCCACGGGTGGATCTAACAACTCTTCCGCAGCTGGCGGCCAGGTTCTCTCTTCCTCCCAGAACAGTCGGCTGAAGGCAATGGTGATGTCTTCTATGTCAAACCATCTGTACCACTCAACTTCTGAGTCCCCTGTCTTTCTCCTCCTGGTTGGACGAAGGGCTTCTAGGGCTTTATAGGTCAGCAATGGGGCCATGTGCCGAGAGAAGTTCCGGCCATGCACCTCGTGCTATGAGAGTTCCGCCTCGACTACCACGGTATTATATCCTGGTTGGGTAGGCCCCCTGATAAAGTGACATCAGAGTGTCCAGGTGACTGGCTCTCGGTCGGCCTTGAGAGTGGATGTGCTGGATGACCATGGTTTGGATTTTTCCCTATACCCTAGGCCCCATCGGGTCTTCATGACAATGTCAGGGATGGGTTTAACTATGCCCTGTAGCTCTGCCCCTAAGCCTTTGCCTTCTTCATAACCCAGCTTCATCATGATCTGCCACCCCTTCGTACTTAATGGCTCTTTCCTCTTGACCGCATCGACCCGTTCTAGGTTGGGTTCATGCTTGGACTGGAACGTGTAGCTCCAGGGGTAGTTGATGTCTAGCACTGAGACGACGGGCTTGTTGGCTGGCCACACGGCTGGGAGGTGGGTATCGTGGAGAGCATCTACGGAGTGGACAGTGGCTATACTCTTGACTTTGATGATTCTCCCTTGGAACGGGAACTTCAGGCATTGGTGCGCGGTCGATGGTACACCCCCGAGTGCTTCCAACCATGGACGCCCTAAAATAGCCTTGAACATGGGATCGATATCTAGGACGTAGAAGTCCACTGTGACGGCGAGGGGTCCCAGTTCTGCTTGCACAGTTACCATGCCGTGGCAGGATCTTCTGGAATTGTCGTATGCGGCAATGGTGGTGGGCGTCGGCCTCAGCATACTTTTTGACAGGTCACAGGCTCTTAGCGTACTCAGCGGGCAGACGTTTATGGATGCTCCCGTGTCGACCAGTGCCGCTCCCACTGCTATATGATTGATGACTAAAGTGACACAGAGCGGGAGCCTCCTGGCTTCTGAGGGTGCTAATTCACTTTCTGCAAATGTGATTGCCGGCCCACGAGTCACCATGGCCAGGGCACTAGGTAGCTTGTCTGCCATCATGTCTTCGTTCACTACCACCTTCTGCAGGAAATTCCTCAGGGCTTCCTGGTGTTCTTTGGACTTCTTGATCAGCTCTAGAATGGAGATTTTGGCTGGCACGTGGTCCAGGTGCTTGAGGATGTCATAATGGGTTCCAGGCAGTGGCTCAATCAACCCCTCATCTTGTGCTTGTTGTTGAGCTTGTTGTTGCTGTGGCAGTTGCAGGACCTGCTGGGGGTTTGTGGAAGTGGCAGTGGTGGAGATAGGTGGGTACGGGCGGCAAAAGACTCGCCCACTCCGCAGTGTGGTTGGATTGGTAGGTGGCTGTCTAGCAGAAGATAATGTGGCGGCGGAAGGTTGGTCCACCCCAGGTGGTGGTAGGATGATGGGTGAGGGAGCAGGTATGATAGGGGGTAGAGGCATGGAGATAGGCGGAGTGAAGGGTAAGATGACGGGTGGACTAGCGATTGGCGCACATGCTGAACTGGCGGGCAGTATGACGGCGTTGGCCATGGAAACTATAGGAGGGATTGATTGGGGAGCCGCGTAGGCTGGTTGTGTTGTTTGGGATTGGATAGGATATTGGTTAATGGCCATCATCTGCTGAACGTCCAGCTCATCATCGTACGTCGAGTTTGCTTGTGGAGGGGGATGGTGGACGATGGGGTTTACCTGGGCAGGTTGCTGTGGTGGTGGTGGGTTCGGAGCTGGTGGATGGTTAGGTAAGGGGTTGTGGACGATCTCGAGGTCCTGCAGTGGCTGCTGATGTTGCTGCTGTTGTTGTTGTGGAGGGGGTGGTTGGCGCTGCTGCCTTTGCTGCTGTTGTTGTCTCTGCCTTTCTTTGATGTCTCCGATCACCTGCCGGAGGGCTGTCCAATCTATCATGTTCTGCTCATGCAAGTCATACACCAAATCCTTGAATGTGAAGCACTGATCGATGGTATGACCAGGCTGCCTGTGGAAGACACAGTATCGGGTTTGATCCACACTTGGGTTTAGAGGTCTCTCAGGAGGGAGCCTAATGGCTTCTGTGGAGAGCAGGGCCAGGAATATGTCGGAGAGGGTCTCCGGTAATGGTGGGTAATGAGTTCTTCTGGGACCCATGGGACGCCTCGGTTGAGAACCATCGGGCGGCGATACTTGGTTGTACTGGCGCTACTGCTGCCCTTGTGGCGGATTGGTAGGGTTCTGACCCTGGGCATTGTATTGGCAGTTTTGGCTCTGGCCGATAGGGTTGAACGCGCTTACTTGCTCGTTCACTTGGACGCCTTCGGTGACAGGCCCCTGAGGCTTCCTTTGGAAACGAGACTTCTGGGGTTCAAACATGGAATGGAGGGGAGAATCTTTGAGCTGGGTCTGGATGAACCGGGCCCGGCTGTAGAGCTGATGCATATTGGAGATGTCGTTCATCGCCAAAATGTTGCGGTAGGCAGGTGTGGCGTTGGCGATGATGATCTTCACTTTCTCCCCCTCTGGAAGGTACCCCGGAACTCTGGTGGCCATTTGCCTCCACCTATCGGCGTATGCTGAGAAATCCTCATCCGGCTTCAACTTTTCAGCCATGAGATCCGTGAGAGAATATTCAGGCCCGACCCTGTCTTGGAATTGTTCGAGGAACTTGGCCTTCACGACAGCGAAGTCCTCAGCGTCCTCAGGTAGCAGGGAGTAGAACCAATCAAGAGCATGCCCGTCCAGCGACCGGCAGAAGAGATATGCCATGAGACGGCGGTCATGCTGGTAGGGAGCGGACTCATAGATGAAGTCCTTGATGTGGATGTATGGATTGCCCGAGACGTTGTACTTTCGGTACTTTGGCAGCTCAGATGGAGAGGGGACCCATAGGCCATTGAAATTTGGCATGTGCACGTCGTGGTGCTGCCTAGGGTCGACTTGCTTGCGGAGCTCTTGGAGCTCCTTCTTGATGGACGCCCACTCGGACATCATGTCCGGCGCGGCGGATGGCTGAGCGTATATGGACAAGGCACGAGAGGTAGGCCAGGCGCGTGGCTCGGGACGATGGGGGGAGTAACATGGCTGATATGGTGGAGGTCGCAGCCTCGACTCACGGGGAATGTAGTGCTCAGACTCAAATGGCGTAAACCGGATGGTCCGCGGCCGGATGGGGGTGTCGTCGGCTCGTCCCATGGTGACGTGGGGGCCGGATGTAGCTGCTGCGGGGAGTGATGCGCCCACTCTGGGTGAGGGTGAGGAAGCGGCCTTTCCTTTGAGAGCCGTCATGAGGGTCTGGATTTGGGACTGGTCAAGCTGAGGAATTAGGTGCAAGAGCTGAGCGGCTTGATCATCCGACCGAGGAAGGTGGGTGTTCCGAGACGGGCTGCCCTCGTCACGACGGCGACCCTCAAAGGTGTGGACAGTAGCAACTCAAGGCCGGGTCACCTCGTCAAAGAGATCATGGGGTAGGGACTCTTCGTAATCCTGGGAATTATGGAGGGCAGTGTCTGGATTCTCACTATTGTAGATCGGGTTCAAGAAAGACTCCATATTTGGAAAGTGGGTGGGGAGAGATGGGGAGAACCTTTCCCGACTTGAGAGAGGCAACCTAACCTAGACAGACTCTTAATTTCCTAAACAAGCAATCCTATGCAGACAAAAGGAAAGAGAAAACATCTCACCCAAAGCAAGCAATTTGGCAATGATGATGGTCTCTTTTATTTGGTTCAAGTTTGCCTTTTAATGACTTTGATTTTTATCAAGTTCTCTCCAAATGAGGAAGGGTTTCCTAAATGGGCGGAGGCTTCCAACTTCAGGTCGGACTAGGGTTCTCTCTACCTTACCAAATGATCTTTAGACTCGATCCTAGCTGGCGACGGGTACAACCAGCCCGGTGACCGTGTGGGAATCCACGGTCAGCGGGGACTTACGGAGGCCCTCGAGCGAGTGCTCTAGTCGGACACAAGGAATATGTGGCCGAGAGAGCGAGCGTCGCTGAGGAGGAAACCTATGCTACGAATATGGAGTGATGTATGCAAATCCTATGTGCACCGGAGTGCATGCAAAATTCTAACCTAGTACTAACAAAACAAGAATTAGGACTAATTGCTCTCAAAGAGGAAAGGCGACAAGGAAGCTGTCGCTACCAAGATAGCGACAAGCACCCTGTCGCGTCGCTTCTCGCAGTAGACAGAGGGCAATTAAGTCCTAATTATGCACGAAAAAGTTAAACAACCCTATAAAATACAAAAGTGGCAATCTCTCAAGAGCATGGAAAAGAGCATGGTATGATGAAATCTGAATGGAGTATGTGAAGGCAAACCCAAATTTGCAAGGAAACACAAAGAAACCAGAGTACTGACCTGATCGCGACACGGTCCCTGTCGCCTCCTTTAACGCGACGCAAACCTCGTCGCGTTCCTTCGGACTTCAGCAGACTTTAAATAATAGAAAAAGGTGTATGGGTAGAGCGCGTACCTGATGGCGACGCTGCTGCTGATTGCGACGTACAGCGTGTCGCTACTCGGATCGTGACGCCTTTATTGTCGCCTTCTCACCCAGAACCGCAGAGCGCTATGAAAACTCAAAGGGAAGAGAACTAAAGGGGAAAACTACGAACACACACACCCATTAGAAGGTAAGGACGGCAGGGAAAAGGTAAATCAAGCGTGATGGGCACTAGTGGTCCCACCGTGATCGCCAAAAGGTGTAATCACGAGATTTGTATCCCCTTTTGAATTGACTGTGAATATGCAGGGATTAAGAACTGACCGTGATCACTACCAATGCAGTCGCCTCTGATGTGTAGATGGAGGGCTGACTACCTTGGAAAGGAAAGGAGAAGGGAAAGGCGTACCTGATAACGCGACAGTACGGGCGTCGCTATGCTTTCTGATGAACGCGACGTAGACACCGGCGCCTTCTTGATTGCGACGGGACGACCGTCGCCTTCCTTCTCAGTGAACGGGGACTTGGGTTCTTCTTCTTCCTGCTCCTCAGCCGGCCAAGGGGCAAGAGCCTCACCTTGCTCCGACCTTTAAACACCTGCCAAAGTGATTTAAGACAACAGAAAACCCATTAGAATTCGTGTGTAAGAGATCTATTCAATGAAAAGTGCATAAACGTGAAGTATCATGGGGGGAACTCACAGGATTGGGGCTTTTGACCCCTGGGGGCGTTAAAAGTGGGTGTGTGTGTCGTGATCTAATGCTAATCTAGAAGAAAAAAAAAACACAACTATGCATGCATGAATTGAATGAAATAAAGAGGAGAAGGGGGGAGAAATTGTGTAGCCGATGGGAAAATACCCTGGGGGGCTCTTCTGAGTCGTCTGGAGAGAAAACTCTCTTCTTGGGAGATGAAGCTCTCTGGATTCCCGAACTAATGGCTCCGGCCTTGCCCAAAAAGATGGAGAAACGAGGTTTTTATGGGTCATTATTCCCAGGCAGGTTCTGAGAGGAATAACGGGAAATAGTCCGACTCTGGGTAAGTATGGTTGTGCATGGGCCATTGGAACTCGGAAAGGACCTCATTAGGAAGGTCTCCTCTGAATTTTAGAGGATTTGGACTCGATTTGGACGTCCAAATATTGCAATATCCTTCTTTGGCATATGTCCAAATCGGCCTCGGATTGGGTTGCTTGTTTAAAGTCCAAAATGCGACAGCCTCAATGTCGTCTTCCTGAAGGCGACGGCTCGATACGTCGCCTTCCTCATATGGAAGGTGAACTTAAGTCGTTTCGCAATTTTTTGAGGGATTCAAAAATAGGATTTATGATAGCGACATAGGATATGTCGTTTTCAAGAACGCGACATGGGTGATGTCGCCTTCTGGACTTTTCTGGTATTTTGGCTCTATAATGCGTCCAAAATCCATGCACAGCCTTCGGATGAAATGTCAGACTTTATATTTAGAGAGATATTGATTTGACTAGAAGAATTTCCAGGGCGATGAAAATGATGCCAAGATCGGAGAAAGTCAGCTTGACAATGATGAGCCAACGTGGGGCGCCAATGATATGACAAGGGATTTTGGCTCGACTCATAGGTCAGAAATGGGTGTCTACACCTGTGACGCAAGAGGATCCGTCGACGTAGAGCTCCCATGGGGGTTCATCCGCCAACGGTGGATCCTGCTCGGCAGGGAGAGTACATTCCGCAACGAAGTCTGCCAACGCCTGCGCCTTGACCGCCGTCCTCGGTCGGAAGCTAATGTCGAACTCACCAAGCTCTATCGCCCACTTGATAAGCCTGTCGGAAGCCTCCGGCCGCTGAAGGATGGATTTCAGCGGCTGATCGGTTAGAACCGTGACGGAATGGGCCTGAAAATAGGGCTTGAGCTTCCGGGCAGCCGTGACGAGAGCAAGAGCGAGTTTTTCTGCTCAGGGGTACCTCCTTTCAGCTTCTTGGAGGACCCTGCTGATGTAATATACTGGGTGCTGCGCCACTCCTTCTTCTCTGATCAAAATCGCGCTGATGGAGTGTTCGGTAACCGAGAGGTATACGAACAGAGGTTCCCCGAGCACAGGCTTTAAGAGAATAGGGGGGCTGCCAATGCTTCCTTCGAGGGCAGCTCGTGCAAACCCTTATTCAACACCTCGGTTACGGGCTTGAGGTCGTCCCTAGAGCTTTCGCCTCCAGCAGCAGCGGTGGAAGATGTAACTCCTTCAACAACTGGGGCAACACCAACAGCACTTAACGAGACCACCAACCGATCTGCTTCGGTGGCCTTCTGCCTCGTCGCTGGTTGCTCCTCCCCACCAGCTTCATTGGCAAGCGCCTGAGTGCCTCCCTCCCCGGAGTGGACTGCACCCTCGCCGACTACATCCTCCTCAGCGATTGCGTTGGCTGCGCCCTCGCCGACTACAATACCCTCAGCGATCACTTCGGATGCACTCTCGCCGACTACACAGCCTATAGTGACCACTGAGGTAGGGGGCATGGGGGGCAGGATTTCTCCACTTCCCTGCGGAATACCCCCCCTCGGAAGAACTGCCTCGCCAGCACCGGACTCCGATGCTGTCACGGGAGTGGAAGTATTGACCTCTTCCACTCCTCTCCCTGAGTCCGCGGCGACTGCCCCGTCCTCAGCGCCAGATTTTGCGCCCTCGTGTGACGCACCACCCTGCTCGGTGCTTCCCTGATCGACGCCTTCGCCGGGCAGGACTCCTTGGGTCTCGTGCACCGGCGACTTCGCCCGCCCTTCGGAGCGGTCCGATTTAAGTGTGCCTCCCAAGAGGTATTGTCCCCATGCTTGGGGTTTTGTCCTTTAAAAGGGCCCTCTTGGGAGAAGAGGTGAGACTCTTGCTGATAAGCACACACTTGTTCTCACTATCTTTCAATGTGAGACTAAAGAATACCTCTACACAGCCCCCCAGTGAGAATAAGGGTGTGCGGGTCTCATGAAGATGAGACGCTCGGGTAGGGCGCATGGCCCCTCGTTCGTTCCCACAGACGGCGCCAATAAAGAGATATGATTTAAGTGTGCCTCCCAAGAGGTATTGTCCCCATGCTTGGGGTTTTGTCCTTTAAAAGGGCCCTCTTGAGAGAAGAGGTGAGACTCTTGCTGATAAGCACACACTTATTCTCACTATCTTTCAATGTGGGACTAAAGAATACCTCTACACAGTCCCTCCAATGAGGATAAGAGTGTGCGGATCTCATGAAGATGAGACGCTCGGATAGGGCGCATGGCCTCTCGTTCGTTCCCACAGACGGCACCAATGAAGAGATGTGATTTAAGTGTGCCTCCCAAGAGGTATTGTCCCCATGCTTGGGGTTTTGTCCTTTAAAAGGGCCCTCTTGGGAGAAGAGGTGAGACTCTTGCTGATAAGCACACACTTGTTCTCACTATCTTTCAATGTGGGACTAAAGAATACCTCTACACAGCCCCCCAGTGAGAATAAGGGTGTGCGGGTCTCATGAAGATGAGACGCTCGGGTAGGGCACTGGCCTCTCGTTCGTTCCCACAGACGGCGCCAAAAGTGTGGAGGCCTTTTCTTTGTTGGGCCGGAGCGGATCAGGCCTCACACTCGTGTAAGAGAGAGACGGTCGCCGGAAGCGGACAAGAGATCCTGCAGTCACCAGAAAATGATCACGGGGCCCGGTGAAGACAGGGGAAAACCCTCCGATGCCTAAGTCAGTATGAGGCTTGCAAGGCAAGGGGTTTTTGCGTATGAGGGTGTGTTCGCGTGAGAGAACGTACCTGTGCATGGTCCTATACCTGTACTTTTATAGGCGAGGATGCTGAGGCAGGCATGTGTAATGCCAATAGATCGTGCCTGGAAAGGCGCCTTGACGGGCGCGCATAACGGGAAGAGTTATGTGCTCAGAGGCCCGTTGGGATGCCAGGCAGTTAATGCGCCCCTTGATGGTGAGGTGCGTGGCCCGCGACGATTATAACCGTGACGTAGGCCACGAGACCTGTTCGGCACCTTCTGGACATGCCTTCCGAGCAGGTGACCCACATGGGGGGATCGAACGTGCTATTCGGTAATGTCCGTAGTTATCCTACGCAGCAGGATTAACGCCCCTGTTCGGAAGCATACTGCTAACGAGCTCGGCAATGCTTTGTTAGAGGTGACGGGCACGTGAGGCCCTTTTAACTGGTCCTTGCGGAGGCTTGAGACCGTACGAGGAGGTCACGTCAAAAAAGGGAGGCGTTGATGGGCCCCGATGGACCGCAGTGGGCTTAGGTGGCAGAAAGCAGCCACCACAGGGTATGTCTTAGGATTCTTTTTAAGATAAATAGAGATCATATTAGTGCTTTAGTGACCCCCTTTTTAATTAATAGATAATATAATTACGAATTTTCTTATTTAATATGAATCTCCTATATTTTATCCATATTTTCTATCATCAAAAAATTTTCTTTTAGATTAAGATAGAGTCCTATTGAGTTAGACCAGGGTTAGGACTCTTTTGGGATAATTTAGGAGTTAAAAATAGTCATTGTCCTACCTCTTTTTATTTATTAATAATTTTATGAACGAATTTTGACATAATTAACCCACATCCAAATTCGGCTTTTCACATTTGGGCCCATCAATCCATGCTTGGACTACTTATACAACTCATACTTAATTTGTCTTAATAAATTTTTAATTATTTAGAATTATTCACCCTTTATTCTAATTTAAATCTATTTATCATATTTATTCCATTGGTTTTTTATTTTAATTCGATTCAATATTATTTAGCCAAATATTTATGACCTTCATTCATCTCGTGGGCTCTTACTCTTGGCCCAATAACTTATGCGGGCTTAATTGTACAATTTATGTACTTAATTCACTTAATATGTTTTAATTATCCTTTTATTATAGAATATACTCATGGGCCAAGATTGTCTGTTGGTCCAATTATCCTAATGGGCTATCAACCCATATTATTTAAAGTCTACCAACATGTTTATTTTTATTTATAATCTACTTTGGCTCATAAAATATTGGGTTCTTCGACTTACTCCTTAATTATACTAATAAGTCACATAATTTCTTAAACTTGCCCTAAATGATTTTTCTATGCCCAAATTAAATGATGGGTAATTAGATAATATTATTTAAGGTATAAATATTATTTTTACGAAATTTTTATATGGGTTTATATGCATGTGATAATAATACGTACCTTTTTAACTGGTTGAAATTATTTTGGTAGATTTTTCGGGATACTACAGAGAGTATTGGAAGAAGCTCATAAAACTCGGTATACTATTCACCCCGGCAGTACCAAGATGTACCAGGATATGAAAAAGTATTTCTGGTGGCCTCATATGAAAAAGGAAATAGCAGAATTTGTTTCAAGATATGTAGTTTGTCAACAGATCAAGGCATAGCGTCAGAAACCCAGAGGTTTATTACAACCATTACCCATTCCGCAGTGGAAATATGATGATATTACTATGGACTTTGTAGCAGGCTTGCCGAGGTCAGCAGTAGGACATAATGGAATATGGGTATTTGTTGATAGACTAACCAAGGTTTGTAGGTTGGTAGTAGTAAGTATGTCCTGGACAGTGGACATGTTAGCAAAGATTTATGTTGATAGAATTGTTCCACTGCATGGTATCCCGAAGTCTATTATCTCTGATAGAGATCCCAAATTTACTTCTAATTTTTGGAAGAGCTTGCAGCGAGTGATTAGCACTGAGCTGAGATACAGCTCAGCTTACCATCCCCAAACGGATGGTCAGACAGAGAGGACTATCCAGGCAATTGAAGACATGTTGCGAGCGTGTTGTTTGGTTTGGGGAGGTACCTGGGAGCAATATCTGGGTATGATTGAATTTGCTTATAATAATTGCTATCATACCAGTCTCGGAATGGCACCATATGAAGCTTTATATGGAAGGCCGTGTAGAACACCATTGAATTGGCATGAAGTAGGAGAAAGGCAAATGGTAGGTCTTGAGTTGATACAACAAATCACTAAAATGGTAAAGTTTATTAAAGAAAAATTGCAGACAGCTCAGAGCAGGCAGAAAAGTTATGCTGATAATCGAAGGAGACCACTTCAATTTGAGGTTGGGGACTTTGTCTTTTTTAGAGTTTCCCCTACTAAAGGTGTTGTGCGATTCAGTAAGAAAGGAAAGTTGAGTCCGGGGTATGTGGGACTATTCCAAGTGTTAGAGAGAATTGGGGAGATAGCTTATAAACTTGATTTGTCAGCTGATTTTGCAGATATTCATGATATTTTTCATGTCTCCATGTTAAGAAAGTATATTGAAGACCCAACTCAAATAATTGGTTATCAAGGTGGTGATTTGAGGCCGGATATGTCGATGCCTGAATACCCAGTGAAAATTATAGGCCATAAGACAAGGAAGTTAAGAAATAAAGAAATTGAGTTAGTTAAGGTTAGGTGAGAAAATAGGCTGAGAGGTGAGGATATCTGGGAGTTAGCCAAAGAGATGGCTAAGGGGTATCCTTACTTGTTTGAGTAAATTTTTAAATTTTTTTTTAGATGATAGTACTTGTAATTATGTTTTAAAGTTGTATGTATTTGAAATGTGTTATGAATTTCGAGGTCGAAATTTCTTTTTTTAGATGATAATAATGTAACGTCGCGCATCTTTCGGATCCTTGTGGATTCTGTGTTTAGCGCTTGTGAGGCCAATGTGTGGCCAATGTGGTTGGTGTTCAGTGTGTGCATGTGTTTTTGGGGCTTATTGGGGCGGACAGTTTGGGCCCGTAGTACCCTGAAATTCTATGTCTGTGAACGCGACAGAGGAGGACGTCGCGTTCTAAACGCGACAGCCCTGCCCGTCGCGTTCTGATAACCGCCAGGGATCGGCGATCGTCTACATGTGCGTCGCGTGTCGCACACTGAGCGACTTGCAGACGTCAGCTTAGGAAGGCGACGCCCAGGTCCGTCGCGACCTCATCGCGACGGAGTGGTCCGTCGCATTCTTAACTACAAACGGTGCTTAAACCCTGCTAGCCAGAACAAAGCACAGTATGCTCTATTTGACCAGGGGGAGGTGATGCACAGGTTTCCTGGGGTGATTCGGCGTGGAAGCTTGCGGTTTGACGTGTTCTCGCTGCGGGGAGTTCGCGTGAAACCTTTTTACAGATTTCAGACATGTTACAATAATTTTCACAAAGATAAAGATATAACGATAATTCAACAAGATATTAAAGTCCATCCCCCATTTTACTTTTATCTTCTTGATCAGGTAAGCCGTAGGCGTCAAGTTAACAGTACCACAAGAAGAGAAGACATTTCACTGGAGCGGCGGGAGCCATGCAGCACTGTTTGATGAACACCGCAGAAGAAATGCCCTTTTTCTCCAACACCACCGACCCCCCAACCCAAAAAAAAACACACACACACACACAACGTAGATGAATAATCGTGGCGTATCATTTTGACCCAACAAAAACAAACAATTGCGGTGCATCAATTTCACTGATCGTTTAGAAAAAGAAAAGAAAAAGGGAATACTCTCATGAACGGCCAAAATAAAACATTATAGAAGGCAGCATTATGACATCAAATCACACCATTTTACAACCAAAAATATAAGCTACATAGGATACAAGAAGTGGGGGAGAGGATTAGCAAGATCAAAGACCAACAAATGCCATATGAGTAGCCTATGTTTTACTGTACAAGCTAGGCTGCCTTTCTACTTCGCCCAGAAGAGCCACCGTGGCTTCTTAAACCTGTGGAGTCTGTAGAGGGAGGAGAGTCCCTTTGGCTAATTGCTTTATTGGTTCGAGAACCATGCCCATCCGTACGTCGCTGTGACACCGCAGTTATCTTGACTTCCCTACCGAGGACCTCAGGTTCCAGGGACTTGGCTTCCTCCATCAGCATAGCTAGCTGGTTTGACAACGAAAAGACATCAGTGACTCACATCCGTAGCTACAAGATTTGCATCACGGAAAAGGGAGTGCACGGCTGGGATTACCCTAACTTCATTTTCCGTCAAACGATCCTGAAGCGCATTTATTGCAGGGATTAAACTGGAAAAACAATTTTGCAATTTAAGTACCCAAGGAAAATGCTGTCCGTTACATTGCATCAAATGTAGGAAAAGAAGATGGAAGGGTTTTTCTCTGACCAATATTCCATTAACTTGCACAAAGAGGCTTGGTATGTTGACGTGTGATGGATGAACGCAAGTGGGTGCATATTCCCATCCCTGATCCACAGGATTAAGAACATTAAAAATTGATATATGATCTTCAAGGATACAAAACGAACAGCCATTCTATAACCAGCTACCGTATATTATGTAGCAGTGCTTGCTTGTATGCTGATCGTTCCTCCTCAAAAAGTACATGTTGTACATCCTTAAATGAGCTTAAAGGAGAATCCAACTTGAACAGGGCCCAGTTAGGAAAAACTTGAAGTGGAATCTCTTTCCTTACATACTCTGCACCACTACACGGTAAAAATCACTGCAAGTAAGAATATAACAGTGATCTAAATGTATTTAAACTATTTGCTAGCTAAAACCTCAAATCATGCATGCACAAATTAGTGTAGCAACCTATTCATGCAACTAGATGAATACAAGGAAAATGCCAAGGATCCTTGACATTCAACTCCTGAGGGTTTAAGAAAAATGTATCAAAAGGTAATGTATCGAAAGGTAAAGAGCTCATAAAATGGACTGCTTATTAAGGGGAATGAAGACTTCAAGGAGTCCAAGTCCCCTGCCTCTCCAATGAAGAAAAGATAACAACTAGTGGCTACAGAACTTCAACCCACATCATCGTATCTTTCCAAGTACTGAAAACCAAACACGGCCATAAACCAATATCATGGTCAAGTGGCCACACAAATCATCCGAAGGCTACATTCATTTACATTTCATCCAACTTCCTTCTGAGGTAGCTTATTATCGTGTGTGTTACAGGAACCCCACTAAGTTCATTGTGCATACTTCTGGTTATAGTACTATAAACAAGAGTTACAACTTACAAGATAAGCCAGGCCCAATGGGAGCACCTTTGGACATTAAATTGACCAATAAGCAGATGTCTTTCACCTGGCGGGAAAAAAAAAATTCCCAAATGAAAGTTTAAAACTAAACTACCAACAAAAGTAAGATAGAGCCTCGACAATGTATGGGGCAGGTCTCTCCAACTCCAAGTGATGCAGGAGCATCTTGGGTCGCCCTTGGGAATTAGGGCCCATATGAATTTTGAATTTTGGTGTCTTTTGGGCCAAAGTTACACATGTTTTATAAAGGCCAGTAGCTTGTCCTTAGCATATAAGAGTCTTTCATTTTAAGTCCTTTGTTATCATGTAGTCCACAGGCTTTAGGTGGATTGGCCCATTAAGAAGTCTTAGGGTGTTTTAGTCATTTCAAGTGGAGTCGAAGAGTCGGGTTAGCTATAACCCTCGTGTTTTAGTCATTTTGAGTGGAGTCCAAAAGTCGGGTTAGCTATAACCCGATAAATATTGGTGTACTTGTACTTTTTGGGGGAAAAAAAGGAAAGATTGAAGGTTACTAGACTATGTGAAAGGTTCCTCCCACAAAGGGATTTCTGCACCCAAGAAGAGTGGGCTGAGACCCCCCAACATCACTGACCAAGGAGTGCGACACTCCTGGCCAGCGATGCCACCGACCAAGGGGTGCGACGCTCTTGGCCCGCGATGCCACCAACCAAGGGGTGCGACGCCCCTGACCGCAATCACCTCCGCCACTGTATGCCCTCCCTACGACAGGGAGACTACTGTCACGCCACCAATCCACCACTGCCTGCCATTGCACTCCTTTCACCCTCCCAATCACGGCACCAAGAACCTTCATCAATCACCACCCAGTTGGCACCACCTCCTCATCTTTCCCCGCCACTGTAAGTCCATCGCTACCACAGTCCACCGTGCAACCCCCCCCCAACTCTAGCCCACACCTTGGCACTCATCTCTCTTCCCACCTCAACCATGCCACAACAGCTGTCACGTCACCCTTGTCCTCACATCAGTCAATGACCCCCATAAGCTCACAGCCCTTACATCGCCCCACCACCCCATTAACTCTAGTCCCCATACACTTTTTTAGTTAACTAATCATCTTCGCAGGCAGCCCCTTCATTTTCCAAGAAGCTTTAAGTATAGAGAAGAAATAATTCACCTCTACCCCACCACCCCTTCAATCTTCTACGATCCCAAGAGTCAGCCCAGCTCCCCTTCCAATGGCTAAGGGAAATCGACTAAGTCTCAGAAGTAATCGATTATGCATTTATGCTCCTTGTGCTAATCTATTACCAACTGTGTTAATCGATTAACAAGCTCCAAAGGGCCCTCTCCAGTGGTTGTCACAGGTTGCTCTCCTGTGTTAATCGATTAACAGGCTCCAAGAGGTCTCTCTAGCGGCTGCGTCACTGGTTGCTCCCCCTGTGTTAATCAATTAGCAAGTTCAGGAGAGAACCCCTCCAGCAGCTAAGGGTCACAGGATACCCACCCAGTGTTAATTGATTATCGAGCTCAAGTCACCCAGTGGTAATTGATTAACGAACAGTTCAGCCAGAAGCACAGCCAGTCCAGCCCCATTCAGCATCTTTGTCCCACATCACCAAGCCTTGACGATTTGTATAAATCCAACAAGACAACATCTTTGGATGTTCAATTGAAAAATATGGAATTGACTTTCACCAGGAAGAAAGAGTACCCTCCATTTTACCTCTGAAAATTTGAAGCTAAACTATCAATTGAAATAGAGAGAACCGTCAACCATAGAATCCCACAAAAAAATGAATTTCAGCTTTTTTTTGCTAATAAACCTCTTCAAATAAACTTAACCCCCCCCCCCAAGCAAAAAAAAAAAACAGAAAAAAGGTCAGACACTAAATGCTTGTCATTGATTACTGATATAACCATAGAGAACCCAAAGGTATCAAATATTCGAGAGAAATAACATAGAAACTATGCTTAAACCATGAAAACACTTAAACCATGAAAGTCAATGCAACTTTGGCTTTTCAGGTAAATATATCTCATGGTGTACATGTACATATACACACATACATATACATACACGACAGCTTCAAGATGATCAAGTGTATCTCATGGAATACCTCATGTCCATGTTTGACCGGTGCAAAGCCTCCTGCATACTGGCTGTCATGTCCATTGAGTCCATGTCTACAGGTATATTATTTGAATTGGTGTCATAAGGTATAAGACTGCCTAAACTTGTTTTATCTCTTGCTAGATAGTTTCCATCAGCATGAGAGAACTCCACTTCTGCAGATTCACCTGGGACCTGAATGTACATACGATTCTTCATTAAGAGACTTGAATGTTTAAACAAAGTTATATGAAAAGTACAGGTAACAAGTTAATGTAAATCCATAAAGGCTTTAGAAAGGATCGATTTTTTGGCTGCATGAAACAAAAGAGCATGAATATTTGCATGCATAAGCATGTGCGTGCGCATGGTGTTTATACTTACGTGCAAATGTAATATACATCTTCATTAATCTATTAAAATTAGATCAAAATATAGTGATCTAAGCAACGAAGGACAAATCTAATCAAGTAGGACAAAAAGCAGTCTCATTAAATCTAATAAAATACTAACTATGACTTGATAACAGATGATAAATTCCTGCTGCATCATCTCAAGATAAAATAACCTGAGTAGGTAAAGTAGGTAACTCTCTGACCAAACACATCATGATCAAGTGAATCTCTTCAACTCAACGTTCCTCAATCAAGCAAGACGAATTCCAATGCTTCAATCGGGTGGCTATCTGATAAGGACATCAGGAGCACATCCCCTTTTTATCCAATATTTTTCAAGTCATCGACCTATTTTTTTCGAGTCCTTATATGTATTTTCCTTTCTTATGTACTTTTCTTTTTTTTGAGTCTATGTGTTAGATGGGCCAAGTCTTTAGTATATCCCTAAGTGATCTAGTAGGGTCAATTGAGCAATTAGTAGCTCAATTTTGGTCTTTTGCTATTTTGTATGAATCTTGGGTTTTCATGCAAAAGTGTGGGCTTCTTCTATAAATAGAGACCCACCCCCCCACTTGTAATCCAATGTTGGAATGTTTAGTTCAATGGAAAAAACTCCTTTGAGTGTCTCTTGGTGAGAACCCTCCCCCCTATCTTTCTAGTCTCTCTCTCTCTCTAGCTCTCTAGTTCTTTCTCTCTCTTCTCACTCTCTCTCTAAAGAGGCCACCCCCTCTCTCTCTTCTGCCTTTTCCCCTCCCCCTACCTTGTCACATCACCCTAGAAACCCTCCACCTCATCTCCAACTCACCCCTCCACATCAGTAACCCTTCACCTCCCTAGAAACATTAACTACCTCTCATTAACTCTCCCACTCTCCCATGCACCCTTCCACCTCCCAATACTACTTTTCCCCTAAACCAAGACCTAATTAAAGACTTCTACACTCCCTAAGCTCCTTTTCCCAGCCCCTAAACTTGTCCTTTGGATTCTCCAAGACACAACTTAAACACCTCACCCCTTCACCTCCCACACCACCCCCCACACAGACCCAAAACCCCTAGCTGTGCCCTCTCCTCTCCCGACTCCACTCTCTCAGCTCCACACTCATTCTCCACCCTCTAAACCCCTGCAAAGACCTTTTCCCACTGCTAACATACCTCTTTCCCTCTCTCTAGGGGTGTAAACGGAACCCGATAACCCGATACTCCGACCCGATTCCGATAAAAATTATCGGTTTCGGAATTAAAAATTGATACCAATAGCTTATCGGAATCGGTATCGGATATTCCGATAAGCTATCGGAATCGGAATTGAAAAATAATTGGAATCGGTATCGGTTATTCCGATAAATTATCCATAAAATTAAAAGAAAAAACTATGGTAAACACCTTACCTTATCAGAATTTCGGTTTAGGTAATGTTATCGGAATCGGAACGGAATCGGAATTAACCATTCCGATATTATCGGAATCGGAACCATATTTCGGTTATCGGAATCAGAATCTGTGTTTCCGATTCCAAACCCGACCCGTTTGCAGCCCTACCTCTCTCTACTCCCACTTCCTTGCTGCTGGCTGTTCACTCAGTGAGGACAGACTTACCCACTATAGGAGGACAGAACAAAGGAGAAGAAGACCAGCATATCCAGCTGCTCCGACTGGTCTACAACAAGCTTATCTTTCACTGTAGCTGAGAGGGACCTCCAACAAGCTCAGATCAAAGCCCTCTCGGCCTCGCCAGTGCCATACTATGCCGCACTACAATCGGCATCGCAGACTCCCCACACCGGCGACGTTGCAGCGAACCTTTGACAATGACGCCACCATTTTCAGTTGTTCAGCAACCCTTTCAGCATCTTCACCCTCTCACCAGCTCCTCCAACCAGTAGCACTGACCCCAGCTCAAAGCAACGCAACATTGGACCCTCCGTCAGCATCGGCGTGTGCTGCAGCGACAACAAGACAGATCTGACTTTCCCATCCCCGTGCTCCCCCTCCTGTGTGAGGTACTATTGTTCTTTACATCCTCCCCACCCCTTGATCACCTCTCTACATAGAAGTTTATTGTTGGTTGTAACACACTATGATCATCCTAAGTCGCCATCAACACCGCGCACGGGTGCACCGCACACTTCCCTGCTCGCCCTCATCTCCGGTCGGCGTCGGTTTCTTCAAATTGACCAGGTGTGTGGCTGTCTCACTTCAAGTCCTCCATTTTGTTTTCCCCATATGCTTCATGACTGCGTAATGCCATGGTAGACATGAGTGTCTTGAGCAATTAGCCCACAACACCGAGTGTTCACTGCTGCAAGAGAGAGTGCCGAGAGATCTAAGCTCCGTGAGATATCGGGCCTAACTCTGTGAAGGTGGATTGTCTCACTTTAGGGAGTGACCCACAGTAGTCAAACCACTTTACATACCCTTTGGATCCACTGAATGGATTCCCAAGTCCGCTGTCCCGTATGTGGCCATTCCGACGGAATGGCCGAGTAGCGAGTGAGCCGTTCGGATTTGCAAGAGAGTCATGCTTGCTGGTGACTGTTTGCTGTTTAGTTTTTTATGGTCGAGTTCTCATTTTGTCCCGCATCACTATCCTTGATGCAGCCAAAGAATGGATATGCACCAATGTCAATCAGGATCAGGAGGCCATCCTCAACATGGCTGATAGCCTGATACACAAATTTTCCTGCCATGATTTGAACCTAATCACTTAGAAGGGCATTAATATACATCTACAACTCAACTGCCTCCTTGTGCAGTTTTTTTGTTGTTGGGGGGGTAGCAAAGAAGATTTTTTTGGGGGGTGTGGAAATTAGCCTATTACATTATCCTGCAGAAATTCCTTACAATCCTGCCCCAAGTGGGATTTGAACCTCAGACCTCACAACTTGGTGTACATGGAGAGCTAACCACTAGGCCACTTCTTGGGTACTGAGGGAAGGGAGTTGTTTCATACAAGACAAGAAAGAAAGTGGAGAACCAAGAAAGAAAGTAGAAACTAGAATTGAAGTGACCTGGAAGGGTTCCATGGAGAGAGGTGAGACGAGAGAGAAGCAGAGGGAGTCAGGTTGGATTTCTAGTGAGCTTAATAATTTCAATCATGAATTGCATCCAAGGAGCTCTTGTAGACAAACTTTTTGGTCTTAAGTATATTAGATATGCTCTTTATGAGACCATTCATAAGCACACATACCTTAAGTGAAGAAAGTTGGACTCTGAAACCACCTTGGCACCTTCACTAAGAAACATGTACTCAAAGTGAAGATCAGTAGAAATCCAAGATGCCTTCCCTTGGTAAAAAAGAGTTCCAGTCACCTTAATTGAGTAGGAACAAGGCTATCAAATACATAACAGGGTAATTACCGTGATAAAATTACAATGACATTTTGTAATTTTAATGACATACGTGGAACTAAATTTATAGACTACTCACCTTATCAAGAACAAATTTCTATCATTTACTAGACTCTGCATATATTAATGGCATACTATCCCAAAAAGACAAACAACAAGACCCATGGTATTCCCTAAAGATAACCAACAATTAGAGGCATTTACCATTTGCTTCATAACAAAAAGAGTAAATACACAAATAAACCTGCATATTCAGTTCATTTTGGTTCAGTTTGAAAAAATTAAAAAAAAAGTTTGGTTTGATATCACCAAACTATCAAGTAATGAACAGATTTACTTCTGAAGGCTTGGGGACCAAAATGAATATAGTGAATCATATGTAATTACATATGATGTTTACAAAAATTATGGAACTGATGTTCAGCTTAAGGATAGTAGGCTTAGTTGGGTCTGGATATGGAATCCCTTATCCAAGCTTAAAGCTGGTTAGAAGGAGCCATCAAATTCAAGTGAAAGCTGACAAAAGGATTTGGGGAAGACCTAAATAAGCTGTGTGACATAGTAAGAAAAGATGTGACCTCCTCAAACATGACCATAAGCATAGCTTCAATAAATTTTAGTTGTCTGACAGAATGTAAGCTGCCAACCCAAATAAATGGAATAGGTTTCTGTTAATTATGATTTATTTATTATTCAAAAAGCTTAACAGTTTTTGCTTATTCACATCTCATGTGTATCAGTTCAGCTACTCAACAATCCCCATATCAAGAGTAATCTGAAAGAACTGCTTCAAATGTCAATTGGTATTGCCACAATTTAGAAAACATGCTCCCATTTTCTGCAGGTTGAACATACTTTAGAAGCTTTGGCCAGTCTTGAATCTGCAGAGTCTTTGTCCAAGCTTTCAATCAATGTAGATCCTGATGTTGACAATGCATTCTCCGAGGAACTCCAAGACGACTCAACCTCGATCACTGAAGTCTTACTGACTATGGGGACATACTGCTGTCTCCCATCCAAAGATTGAAAAGCTATGACCTGGATTTTTCCAATCTGTAGACATTCACAGTTTTAATAGAAAATGCAGAGAAAAAATAGTAGCATATCGAGCTGACACAGTCTTGGCATGCACCTTCTGTGTGTCCTCACTGAAGCAGGAGAATATCAGCCCAACAAAGCCCGAATCTAAAAGTTGATACATTGCCTGTGTACGCACATCTGCAGATAAATTATCTTGATGTAATTGATAGAGAAGTAACTCCTTAAACAAAGATAAATGGTCATTTGACAGAAACAGAATATTTCAGTTCAATGGTTTACGCAATTTAACAGGAAACCCATACAGAATTTCCAGCAAAGAGAGTATTTATCCAGAGGTATGAAAACAAAATCCTGCACAGAACATCTTGTGCTCCTTGGAACAAATTTCAGTATCAAGCTCATTGCAGAAGCATATCCATGCTTTTTGAAAGAACAGGCTTCCCTTTAGCACTCCATTATGTACATATTCTCGCCCATTTTTTCCCTGTCCTTTCCCTTTCTTCTCCAGGGGGGTGGTGAGGGGAGTGTTTAAAAGATACATGTATAATGCTACTATTAACATAGACCTACCAAACAGCACCACAGGATGTACAATGCCATTAATATACATCTCCCAAACAACAACGAACTGCACTCTTTTTCAATCAGGTTGTACACTGCAATTAACATTATCATACACCTCCCTAATGACACCAAAATTTGTACTCTTTTAACCTTGTGTATGAATGACAACCCCTTGTTACCCTTACCCTCAACACTCTTGTCCATTTCTTGAACTATGTCTTTGACTTATCCAATCTATTTCAGTTTCATATCTCTTGTTTCTCATGATGACACTGTTCTTTTAATAAGGCTAATGTGGCCCATGTGAACTCAGTATTAAAGTAGTCATTTTATAGAGAAAATATGACTCAGAGGTTTTAAGATGGATGATTCGCTTGGCATGAAGGATCTGGACAGCATAATTTTTTCAGGTGATTCAGGACGCTTTTCATGACACTTAACCAAGATACATCACTATACAGTCATGTTAGGAGTTGATTCTTTTTGCCTCGTATCTCTTGACAATATCAGGGATTAGATTAATAAGAATAGATAATATTAAAAAAGAGAGTGGCTCTGTTCGCATTCATAAACAACTAGAATTGAATTTGTATTATTGACTAGGCTAGCTCATACATTACTGCATCAATACCAGATTCCAGGACCAGAGTTGACTCGTAATAAAGGTAACTGTCAATCAGAGAATAGAAATTGACTTTGTTCACTAATAAGATAAGGTGAACATTAACAACTAAGAGGCTAACATGGAAATAAAACTTTTGGCAGGAAAGAGAGTAACAGCACCACTGGTTCTTACTCACCAACATGAGATGGCATAACTGTAATATGAGGGTGTGAGTGATACCATCCAATTACCCTTGTTGGCCGTCCTGTTCTTACTGTCATCATGTGCTATTGCGTCAAGTTAAACACCTAGAACTCGCATAAATATTTGACACCAAAATACATGAATATTTGATGATATTATGGGTCTCTAGAATAAATCCTTAGGATATCTCAGCCTGGGCAGATGCAGCGGCCAATTGCTCTGGATTTGTCTCAACTCTATCCTTGCGGCGGTCTGACCTCACCTGAGGTGAGGCACCCCAGATAAGAGCAGTGACACTCCCATCATCCGCATGCTGGAAACTCCAAATCACGAAAGCATATGTTATAAAAACAGTAAAAACAACTACTTGGAAAATAAAAACAATAACAAAAAGATTCCTTTCAGATTCAGCAACATCTATCGATCTTAATAAAAAAAGGTCATGTAAAACGAAGTTCCTCTTCCATCCTGCTGTTGATGTGCCATTTATGTGTCAAAGAGGAAACCAGCGAAAGTAACATTACTGGCAAATGATTCAAGATCGATTCCTCGAACGGTGAAAAACATAAAGAAAGAGGGATCAACAGAAGAGAAGCTTCCTTAGATAGTATCTACCAACAGGTTCAAAGCTGAAAAAAAAACAAAACCATAAACCCGATACATATAAGCAAACCCCATCACAACAGCCGCTCTCGAGCAAACCAAAGAGAAGAAAACGCCCATTTAATGAACATATCGAGGCCACAAAACGTCGCATTCCAGCAACCATACAGATTACACGAGACGATACGGAATTTTCCGCGAGGTTGCTGTACAAAACCTAGACAAACTGCATATCCCGAAACGAGGGCAAAAGAAAGAGAATCCACCACAGACCCCCGCAAAAGATCCATACTTCACTTACAGCATATGCAGCCTCCCCTCCCGCCCCCCAGTGGGATCCCCATTCCCCTCGCCAACAGGAACCCAGAGAACTACCATGCGGACAAGAAGTGAAACCCAAGGCCGAGATCGCCCCCTCCAGGAGGAGGAGGAAGAAGAAGAAGAATAACAACAAGAGGATGAATAAAAAGAATCAGAGGCAAGAAAAGCAGGAGGGTGTAGGTGACTGATTACATGGATGTCGCCGAGGAGGAGGCCCATGATCTCCTCCTTCTCGGTGGTGAGGGCGTGGCCGAGGCAGGCCAGCCAGACCTCCTGCGTCATCCTCACCCCGGTTAGCGACATGGTGTCCGGCCACCTTCCTCCCTCCCCTGCCCACCGCCCCGCCTCGCGTCGCCTCCCCCTCTCCCCCGCCCCCAAACCCAATGGCCGCCGCGTTGTTATTTGGAATAATAACCAAAATAATAATACTAATTGTTACTTATTTTTATTATCAGGGCGCTGTGACGCTGTCCGGTGCCCGGACCGGGCTACGTTTGAGGTCCTATTTCCCCTGTTGAGCCGCCCGGGTTAGTCGGCGGCCGACGGCGGGTCTCCTCTTCTGGGTTAGTTTTTGACGTCTTAAAGTTGGAACGTTTAACAACTCCAACCACACGAAATAAAAGTAAGTGAAGTTGTAAGACGGTGGCCCCCTGGGCCTTATGAAGGCAAGGTCTTGTTCATGTACTTAACGGGCTAGCAACTAAGAAGCGCAGCCCACGGGCCGAAAAATGTGACTTCGGCTGTGTCAAAGCAGAAGTCCAACGGGCCCCGGCGGGGTGCTTGCCTGAGCCTCTGAACCGCTGCTGCTCGCACCTCTCTCCAAACTCCAAAGGATTTTATTTATTTTTAACAGATGAAAGTTTCTTTCGACATTTGTGGAAAAAAACGTAAAAGGGGTCACTATATATAACTTCGTTTCAAGTGCTAGTATAATTATGATGTCAAAGAATACTCATTGGATCGGTAGATATCAACAACAAGTGACCACGATCGAAAAGCTTAATTAAACATTTCAGTTGATTTCAGAGTTAATCAATTATTGGGATCTATACTATAATATTAAAACAAAGTTCCATGTTTCCCGCCAAAACTTATCTACAGACACGTGTCAGCACCAGATTAATTTTCCTCCACCTTTTTCTGAATTTAAATTTGAATTCAAATTTTTTTACTACCTTTCAATGCCTCTGCGCCGCATTTCTTTTTTTTTTCAAAGTTTACGTAGGGACACTACAGTAATTACTATAGATCCGCTACAGTTACGCTACAGTAATTACTGTAGCTCCGTTGTTCGCTTTACGCCGTTTAAGCTACCGAAATAGGAAGTCGAAACACCAGCGTCCTTCCTTCTCCCGGAGACGGCGGAATAAGGTGCATTGGAAATAAACGACGATAAAGGACGCTGTCTGAGCCGTCTTAGCTGCTCCGGTCCATCTCCTGCTCAAATCACTGCCAGCCGCAACAGCACCGGAAGTACTCGGCCCTGGCCAATGCCCTCTGCCGCGTCAAGCTTCTCGACGCTTCCATGATTGGGGAGGCCGTCTCGGCCGCCGCCAAGGATGCCATGAAACGGACCATCTCCAGCATCCCATTCGGCGTTTCGCGGCAGCCCCTGCATCGACTTCTCCTACATGCGAGATCGACACCATAGAAGGAGGTGAGTTTCTTACAACGGCAGATCCTACGTCGCCAACAACGGTGCAGCTCCTCCAGTGGAGGCAACGACACTACTACCTACTGCAGCTCCCTCCGGAGGCGACAGCGACAAGCGGAAGCTCCTCCTCCATGAGCACAAGCGGCGGCAACCACAGTGTTTGCTCCCCGACGGTGGCCTGCAACGAAGGCGGCGGCAGCAACAGGCGGAGGCGGCGGCAGCAACAGGCAGAGGCGGCGACTCTAGCGAACCCCGGCGGCGGTGAGATGATGGCTCACGACACGAGGGCGGCAGGCCGGCAACTCCCTCTCTCCCCGGTGTAACCTGGAGCAGGGAAGAAAGGAGTCGGCGGCGGCAGCTGCACCTCCACGACCCCCAGGCGCGCCTCCCTCTCCTCTCGGTGGTGCAGGCTCGGCACAGCAACGGTGGTGCAGGCTTCGGTCTCGCACCGGTAGAAGGCGACGATGTCCATGGAGTTGCTTTATCTTCACGAAGCTATTCCACCCCTTGGTGAACATGAAGCCCTGGCTGCTCTTCCAGTAGCAGTACCTGAACTCCCACGCCCGGCCCTGCAGGTCCCTGAACTGCACCATGATGCCCTCCGCCGCCCCCTCCTCGCCGTCCCTGCAGCCGCTGCCTCGGTCCCTGTCGATCGTGGGTATCTGCGGGAAGTGCTTCACCGCGTACTTCTTGGGGATGACCAGCTGGTTGAGCTTACCCATGTCGCTCGCGAAGGCTTGGTTCCCCGCTGACGCCGCTGCGTCCCTCGACGCTCCACCCCGCCCAGCCCACGCCGCCGCGGCCCTCGACGCTCCACCTCCGCCCCCTCCACGCCGCCGCGTCCCTCAACGCTCCACCCCGTCCACACATCCGGGAGACCTACACCGCGTCCGCCCTCTCTGCTCTTTGCCCTGACGCCGACTCTTCGTCTCTCTTCCATGTCCTCTCCCTGTCCAGTTTCTACTACCTCTTCTGCTACCTGCAATTGCCCCAGCGGAGGATGATGGCGCCCGGTGGGAGCGGCCAGTCGGGGTCGTGTGGGCACACCTAAGGCTGGCCGACGGCGTTGCCCATGGAGAGGAGAGTGTCCATGGTGTTAGAGAAGCAAGAAAGGGAAAAACAAAGTATCGTAGATAGAGAGAGAAACTGGGTTAGAGATAGAATTAAATTGGGTTGCATGCATGCAGCATGACCATCAACAGGGATGTCAACTTCTTCTTCGTCTACGCATTTGAGGCCTTCTATGTCGCGGTCCTACATCAGCCTCTGCCTCCGCGTCGGGCATGCGCTGCCAACCCTGGCATGGGAGCCACCTTCTCTGCCACTAAATGGGCCAGCACACCTTCAACCTGCCAAGCCCCAACTCCCTGCTATGCCACGCAGCATCATCCTCCAAGGCTGCCAAACACAATTATCCATAGATTCATACCATCCTGTCCAAAATAAACGTGAAGTTCTTTGCCATGTATATAGTGGGAGAGTAGGTGCTTTATCTATAACCATTTTCTTATGGTATGTTCAATATATATATATATATATATATATATATATATATATATATATATACACTCCAATACGTATGCTACCTCCAGTCCTCCCTGCACATCCTTTGAACCTGGCCATGTCCGTCTTCCCCACCACGCTGTGCTCCTGCTCGCCCCACGTCCGCGTGCTGCTGCCATTGCTACGTGCTGCCACACTCCGTCTTCCTAGGCAGCAAGCACCCAGTCGGTGTGTTGGTGTGGGCGGGGCATGGTGGCGTGGTGATCAACCCCGACAGCGTGGGGTCTAAGATCGGTGGGATCACGTAGCCGTTCATCATGGCGGTGGAGCTAGGAACGCATGTATTGCCCTTTCTCCCTCTAAAACTCACCCGTGACAATTACCTACTGTGGAAGGCACACTTCACGTAACTGCATGGGAGACGGCTGGGTTACGTTGCATGCGTTCACAGAAGGAGCTGCTCTGAGGGCGTCGGCAACCTGTGCGCAAGTCGTCACTGACGGTGAAGATGTCCTCACCTGTGCCGTGATGGGCTTCTCCATGGTCGCCTTCAACTATGTCGGCGCATCCAGTTGTCTGGTGAATTCGAATTGCTACTCCGCCTGGTGGTCGACGGCCCTCCCGCTGACCGCGTCAACAACGCCACCGGAGAAGAGGACGTCGTCGGTTGACATGCATGCGTCGGGAACCTGTTGGTTCCCCACTTTGCTGGGGACCTCTTCGCCATGGACTTCCAGTTCATATCGGTGGACGCCATCACCAAGGCCGCAATCGTGCTCGCGCTGGCGGCCTACGGCACTGTCCGCGGTAGCGAAGACGTCCTCGCCTGCGCCATGAAGGGCTTCTTCTCCCATCTACTGTGCGTTGCCGGTCCCACCGGCATCGTCTACCATGCCATCGCGTCTACCATGAAGGGCTTCTCCCATCTATTGTGTGTTCTTGGCTTGGTGAAAAATAAGTTAGAAATTGACGTTAGGTGTATTCGTTGGGAAGCTCTACCAGTCATTTATATAAATGGTTTTCCATATCATTAGTTTCTGCGGCAAGTCATACGGGAAACTATTGTTTGGTGCATTATAAGTGGGAGGTTTGATAAAAATATTTTTTAGATTTTTGGGATTACTGTTGCGCAACAATACACAACGGTTTGTTTTTTTTTCTTCTCAGTTTTAAATTTTTATTTTAAAGTCGGATTGTGAAAGATGACATTTTTCATTTTATAGTTTTTTTAAATATAAAAAAGTATCATTAAAAAATATACATACTAATGTGCGTCAGGTCCGGGACCTGACCGGTGACTTGCTACTTGCCGAACACAATATTGTGTCGTTGACCATCGTAGAGAGATGTGATGTACTGGTATCTCAAATATTTCATTATTACTGTAATATCTCTGCCACCTTCTTTCTTCACCTTCATCTTCCCCCACCCTATGCACTTCATGCTCTTTATAGTGCTAAATAATCTATTTTCTTTATGTATTATGTAGTTTAGATTATCAAATTATATGTATTTTTTAAACACATCTGCCATGTCATCACACTTGACCATTCATTATTTTTTGTCTTAATATCGCGCATGAAGAGACGTGATTTAAGTGTGCCTCCCAAGAGGTATTGTCCCCATGCTTGGGGTTTTGTCCTTTAAAAGGGCCCTCTTGAGAGAAGAGGTGAGACTCTTGCTGATAAGCACACACTTGTTCTCACTATCTTTCAATGTGGGACTAAAGATTACCTCTACACAGCCTCCTAGTGAGGATAAGGGTGTGCGGGTCTCATGAAGATGAGATGCTCGGGTAGGGCACATGGCCTCTTGTTCGGTCCCACAGACAGTGCCAATGAAGAGACGTGATTTAAGTGTGCCTCCCAAGAGGTATTGTCCCCATGCTTGGGGTTTTGTCCTTTAAAAGGGCCCTCTTGGGAGAAGAGGTAAGGCTCTTGCTGATAAACACATACTTGTTCTCACTATCTTTCAATGTGGGACTAAAGAATACTGTTTGGGCCGGAGCCAAACGGGCCTCCACTAGAGAAGATGGGGAAGACGAACGCCGGTGCGGACGGAAGCCTGCAAAACCAGAAATGGATCAGGGGGCCCGGCGAAGACCGGGAAAACCCTCTGATGCCTAAGTCAGCGAGAGGCTTGCAAGGCAGGGGGTTTGTATGCGTAAGGGTGTTCGCGTGAGAGAGAGCGCGTACCTGTGCATGGGCCTATACATGTGTTTATATAGGCGAGGATGCAGGGGAAGGCATGTGTAATGCCAATAGATCGTGCCTTGAAAGGCGCCTTGATGTGCGCGCATAACGGAAGGAGTTATGCGCTCCGGTGCCCGTTGGGATGCCAGGCAGTTAACGCGCCCCTTGATGGTGGGGTGCGTGGCTTGCGGCGGTTATAACCGTTGCGTAGGCCAAGAGACCAGTTCGGCCACCTCTGGATATGATGTCCGAACAGGTGACCCGTGTGAAGGAGAACGAAAATGTTGTTCAGTGCTTCCTGTTGCTGTTCGGAACAACAGGACAGGTGACCTGCTTGGAAGCATGCAGAAGGGCTTGGTGAAGCCTGCTCGTGGGGGAAAGGCCTTCGAAGGCCTCTGAACCGCCCTGATGAGGACGTGGCATATTGTCATAGGGCCACGCTCGTTGATAGGACGCGAGTGGGCCGTAACGAGCCATCACGGGCCTAGGTGGCCAGATTTGGCCACCACACTTGCCCCCCACGCTCTCGAGTGGCTCGGTGAGATGAGCGCTTCGAGGGCGTCGCTTTCGCATTTAATGCGATGGCCCGTTGCGTGATGCCGCCACTTGGGGTCCTGTCCAACGGCTAACCCATCATGATGGGTGCGAAGTCGTGTCAAGCCAGGAGTGTCGTCGTTGCGTTCGAACGGCCGCCGATGTTGTACCCGAGGAGAAAATTTCAAAACTAGAAGGAGCAGCGTTTTGGGGCCCGCCCCGAATTTCGCTCCCTCCCCTTTCCTTATAAGGAGGGGAGGAGGCGGAGGCGGGAGCCACGCCTACGAAAAACCTTCCAGCATTCCACCCTTCAAGTTTTCTTGCCTGCCCAGCTTTCCACCTTCTCCTTCGTCTCCTCTTGCTGCTGCTGCTTCCTGCGACCCTTCCAGTGATGGCGAGCAGAGGGAAGGCCGTTGCCGGAGCAAGTGGGGTGACCGTCGCGGCGTCCGACGGACCACGGTGCCGCCATTACAGCGGACTCCGCGAGCGCTTTAGGATCGGTGACGAGTACGAGATCATCGACGCGAAGGAGGGGGAGTCGTTCCTGGTGAACAAACCAAGTTGCCTCCTCCTCTCCGTAGATCACATGGAGGCGGGCTTCCGGCTACCGCTGCCGGAAGTGGCGAAGGCGCTCCTGAATTGTTGGGGCGTTTCTCCAATACAACTGACACCCAACACATGGAGGTACATATGCATCTTCGACGTCATCTGCAAGATCAAAGAGATCTGGGGCTCGGCAGATGTTTTCCGGGCTCACTTCAAGCTGTCTGCTTCTCGGGCGTCATGAGCAGACATATACTACGCAAAGCACCGAACAGACAGGATGCACATTGGGCTGTCCAACAAATATTCCAACAACAAGGGTTGGATGGACAGGCTCTTTTTTGTGCGCCACCGGAGTGGTGCCGAGTGGGGATTCCCCACCGTTATCCGCTCAGCACGGAAGGACAGCTTTCCGAAGCTGATCCAAGACGAGGCGAGGGCGTCGGACAGTCTTCTCCGAGCAGGTGTTCGGAATGGAGAAGGCTACGTGACCGAGCTCCTGCTCGTCAAATACAGCATGAGCAAACCATGGAGTAAGTATACAAACTCTTGGTTATTTACTCGTTGGTTTGGTGACCTTACTCTAACTCTTCCTCTTCTTCTTTTCTTTATGTGCAGCTGCCGCAGAGCTGGAGGCTGGGAGGGATCAGGAGGCGAACGAAAATTTTGCCGAGCAGATCCCTGTCTTGGCGCATATGGTGTACGAGGGCGACGACGTTGCTGCCGTTGTTCGGGTTCCCTCTGCTGTGAGGGTTGGTGCCGCAGTAACAACGGCGCTCGTTGCCCCTGTGCCCATTGAAGAGCGTCCAGCCAAGGCACGGGCCCCGAAAAGGGGCCCAGAAGGATTCGCCTGAAGAAGAAGGCCACCAAGGAGGTTGTTTCGGCTGGAGCTCGGACTCCGCTAGAGAAGGGCGACGGGGCGAGTCGTCCTTCTGCTTCTATAAAAAGGAGGCCAGCTTTGTTCGATGAGAGCACGGAGGAGGCCGAACAACTCCGTGCTCGGAAGAGGAAGAAGACGGTCCCAGCTACTCCTCCACGTGACAAGGAGGGGACTGAAGAGGAAGCGGAAGAGGCGCAGTTGCTGCTGCGTAGAAAAAGTAAGGCCGTGGAGTCGGCCGATCAAGGAGTGCCGCAGGTGGCCTCCGTGGCGCGCCCAGAGGTCGCGCAGAAGATGGCGACCGAGCTGGGGCTCGTCGTCGTAAGCGACGGGTCCGAGAGCCCTCCCGGAGAAGACGCCAGGGCTCCACCTGTTCGAAGGATAGGGAGCCCTCTGATGCTTCCAACGTTGGTGGTGCCGAGCACGGTGCTACCAGCAACACTACGGGGGCTTCTTCCAGGAGGAGTGGAGAAGTTGCGGTGTCTCCTGCTCGGCGGGAGGTGGACGCTGAGACGACGGAAGTTTCCGCCCCTGCTGGGGTGGTAGGAATCAGCGAGGTGGCTCCAGTGCCCAGCGCAACTCCGTCTGAGGGACAAGAAGTGGTTCCTACTGCAAGGGCCACTGAAAAAGCGGCCGCGACGACGGGGGCGTCCGAGGAGATTGCTGCTACCGTCGGGGGTATCCTGCCCCCCATGCCCCCCACCGAGGTGGTTGCTACTGTAGATGCAACCTCCAAGGTAGTTGAAGGTGCTAGGGGGGAGGCTGCGGGTGTTGGGGGCGGTGTTCGGGCTGAAGAGTCTGACGACGACCGAAGACCCCTTAGTGAGACGCTGCTCAAGAGGCTTCCCGAAGACCCCTCGGTGGCAGCGTTGGAGGCGACCCTTCGCCGTATGGAGAACGCGCCAAGGGAGCTGCTTGCGAGCCCCACTGCTTCTCATCTTGACCAGCTGGCAAGGTGCCTGGACCTTCCTTCCGAGCAGACTCCGGAGAGATCAGTGGAAGGTTACCACCCAGAGGGCCAAGGGGAAGATGGCTTGAGCGACGTTGATATGGAGGCGCTTGCGGATGGCATGTCCAAGTCGCTGTGGATTCTGAAGGCTCTGGCTGTTCGGGGCCAGAGACAGAAGTATCTCTATGAGGCGCAGACAGCTTTCTGCGAGGACCTCTCAGTGAGGCATAGAGCTCGCGAGGCAGCGCTGGAGGAGGAGGTGAAGAACCTCAAAGCTGCCCTCCAGGCTTCGAAGCTGGATGCCACCTTGGCGCGGGCCGAAAAGGACGCCCTGGTCAAGGTGGTAGTGGATGCAGGGGCCCGTGCCATTGCTGATTACAAGGCCAGGACGGAATACAAGGAAGACTTGGAGCAGTATGGGGCCCGCTGCTACAGGGTAGGCCTTAACACTGGGAAAGATCTCGGAGAGAGGCTTTCCTGGGTTGAACGTGCCCGAGAAGCCTTTGAGGCAGCTGTTCGAGAGTGCCTCCGTCGCACTAACGACGCCCGTTTGGATGGTGTGCGCTTCGCGCAATTCCAATCTGGGCGGATGCCTCTTTCGAGTGAAGATGTTGGCGCTTCCGAACAGGCTCCTTAGACTCCTCGCTCCATGTCCTTCCTGTATTTTGCTTTTTGTATCTGTGATCCAAGGACCCACTTGTAAAAAAAACTTAGTAAATGAAGATTTCCCTTTCTATCATTTTACTATGGCGTCTCTTTTTCTATCTCCTCCCTTTCGTAATCGTCCCTACTCGGATGAAAATCCGCTGGTTTTATAAGCGTTGCATGTACAACGCAGATCAATGGGAACCGAAAAAGAAGGTTCCGATCAGGGGCGTATGCCAAGCGCTTATGTAACCATAGGGACAGGGAAAAAAGAAGTAGGACGCTGAACAAAGGCTTTTATAAATGGTAAGCCTTGAGGTTAGAAACATGCCAAGTCCTGGGTATGGCTTCGCCGCTAGGAGTAGTTAGCTTATATGAGCCTTTTCTAAGGACATGGGTGACCTGATAAGGTCCTTCCCATTTGATGGCAAGTTTGTCGACTGCTCTTCGGGGATCCGAAGCCGAACAGCGGCGCAAAACCAAATCTCCCACATTGAACCGCCTTTCCTTGACTCGAGCATTATAATATTGTGCAAGCCGTTGCTGATAAGAAACAAGGGGATGCTGGCGTCGTTCTGTCGTTCGCCAAGCATGTCCAAGTTTTCCCGAAGAGCACGGTTGTTGGCGGCTTCATCGAAGTGAGTTGTTCGAATGGTGGGTAGGGCTACCTCCAGAGATACAACAGCTTCCGAGCCATAGGCCAAATGGAAGGGTGTTTCCCCTGTAGCTACCCGAGCAGTCGTTCGGTGACACCAAAGAACGTTAGGGAGCTCGTCAATCCATGACCCACCTGCGGCCTCCACTCTTGTGCGGATCCCGTGCAGCAATGTTCGGTTGGCATTTTCTACCAACCCGTTGGCCTGGGGGTGCGCCACGGAGGTGAAGTGGTTGTAGATTCCGAGTTCAGCACACTTTTGTTTAAAGAAGGTACTGTCGAACTGCCTCCCGTTGTCGGAGGTGATCACCCTTGGAACGCCAAACCTGCAGAGAAGGTTCTTCCAGACGAATTTCCATGCGGCTTGCTCGGTGATCGCGGAAACAGGTTCGGCCTCGATCCACTTGGTGAAGTAATCGATGGCCACAAACAGAAACTTCTTCCGCCCTTGGGCCTCTGGGAAGGGACCCAAGATATCAATGCCCCATCTGGCGAAAGGGTGCGGCTCGAACAGGCTGTGAAGCTGTTCGGTAGGCTGCTTGATGAGCTCTCCAAACTTTTGGCATTCTGGACATTTCCTGACGAAGGACATGCAATCCTTCTGAAGAGAAGGCCACCAGAACCCTGCTCGGATAATGCTGCGTGCCAGCGTTATGCCCCCCAGGTGGCTTCCGCACAGCCCCTCGTGGACTTCTTCTGTGGCCGCCAGGGCCTCCTCAGGGTTGAGGCAATGCAGAAGAGGTCTTGAAAGGGACCGTCGGTACAGCTTACCTTCTACGAGGGTGAAATGCTGAGAACGCATCCTGATTTTCCGAGCTTCGCCCTGCTCGGGTGGAAGCTCACCCCGGAGTAGGTACGCCAAGAGAGGGTCCACCCAGCTCGGAGTTGGTGGGCCCGTTTCTATGGCTGCAACGTCTACCTCCGTGCTTGGTAAGGTGAGCTCTTCAATAAACACGGAGCGGGAAGGGGCGATGTCACCTGAGGATGCCAACTTGGCAAGTGCATCGGCTCGCACATTCTGCTCCCGTGGGACGTGTATAACTTAGAAGTGTAGGAGGCCCTCTGCTTGGCTCTTGACCTGTTGAAGGTATTGAGCCATGCGTGGTTCCCTTGCTCCAAACTGCCCGCTCACCTGGCTGGCAACCAATTGGGAGTCGTTGAAGACCCTGAGCCGAAGGGCTCCAAGGTGCCTAGCCATGCGGATACCAGACAGCAAAGCTTCGTACTCAGCCACGTTGTTGGAGGTTGGAAAGCGGAATCGGAGGGCGTATTGGAACTCTAACCCCTCCGGGGAGGTGAGGACCAAGCCAGCTCCACTCCCTGTAATGCAAGAGGATCCGTCGACGTAGAGCTCCCATGGGGGTTCATCCGCCAACGGTGGATCCTGCTCGGCCGGGAGAGTACATTCCGCAACGAAGTCTGCTAACGCCTGCGCCTTGACCGCCGTCCTCGGTCGGAAGCTGATGTCGAACTCCCCAAGCTCTATCGCCCACTTAACAAGCCTGTCGGAAGCCTCCGGCCGCTGAAGGATGGATTTCAGCGGCTGATCGGTTAGAACCGTGACGGAATGGGCTTGAAAATAGGGCCTAAGCTTTCGGGCAGCCGTGACGAGGGCAAGGGCGAGTTTTTCCGCTCGGGGGTACCTCCTTTCAGCTTCTTGGAGGACCCTGCTGATGTAATACACCGGATGCTGAGTCACTCCTTCTTCTCTAACCAAGACTGCGCTGATGGAGTGTCCGGTAACCGAAAGGTACACGAACAGAGGTTCCCCGAGCACAGGCTTTGAGAGAACAGGAGGGGCTGCCAGATATGCCCTCAACTCGGTGAAGGCAACCTCGCATTCATCAGTCCACCGTACTTGCCCCCCTTGCTTCGAGGCGCTTTTAGGGCCTCGGAGCAACTTGAAGAAGTTAAAACTTCTTTCTGCTGCTCGGGACATGAACCGGTTCAGTGCCGCAAGACGCCCCGTTAGACGTTGGATGTCGCGCACTGTCTTTGGACTGCTCATCTCAAGCACGGCTTGGATTTTCTCTGGGTTTGCCTCTATTCCTCTGTTTGACACAAGGAAACTGAGGAACTTACCTGACCGAACACCAAATGCGCACTTGGCAGGGTTGAGTTTCATATTGTACTTTCGCAGAGTTGCGAAAGTTTCCTGGAGGTCGAAAATGTGGTCAATGCTGGAAGCGTCTTGACCAACATGTCATCAACATAGACCTCCATGTTACGCCCGATCTGCGGCTCGAACATCTTGTTGACCAGCCGCTAGTAAGTTGCGCCCGCGTTCTTTAGGCCGAAAGGCATTCTGGTAAAACAGTATAAGCCTAGGTCTGTAACGAACGTCGTGGCGTCTTGATCCGGGGGATGCATATTGATCTGGTGGTAACTAGAGTAGGCATCCAAAAAGCTGAGAAGCTCGTGACCGGAAGTGACATCCACCAGCTGATCAATGCGAGGCAGAGGGAAGTTGTCCTTGGGCGTTGCTTTATTGAGGTCCTTGTAATCAACTCACACACGCCATTTACTGTTAGCCTAGCGTACGAGGACCACATTGGAGATCCACCTTGGGTATTGGGCTTCTCAGAGGAGCCCAACAGTTCAGCTTTTGACTACGTGATCCTGAATCACGGTCTGCCGTTCTCGAGTCACAGGTCGCCTCCTTTGTTGAACTGGTGGAATCCGGGGATTCAGACGGAGGCGGTGCACCATTACCTCCGGGGGAATACTCGGAAGCTCATCATCAGACCAGGCGAACACGTCCAAATTGGCCAGCAGGAAGGCTGTGTAGCGTTGCTGCTCGGCCTCTGTCAACAAGGCGCCAATGTATAAGACATGTTCGGGGTCATCGTCTACCTGGACAGGGATTAAATCTTCAGCAGGCGTTCCTCGGCTGGTAGAAGGCTGGTCGGACATTGGCAAGGCTGGGTCCGCGAGTGGTTGCTTGTCTCTTAAAGAGAGGACATAGCAACGGCAACGGCGAGACTCGCGCTGACACCCGAGCACTTCGCCGACTCCGCTTGGGGTTGGGAACTTCATCTTCTGATGGAGTGACGAAGGTACTGCTTTGATGCGCCCGATCAGACCTCTGCCAAGGATGGCGTTGTATCCAGGCATGTTATTGATGACCAAGAAGTCCACCATCTTGGTCACAATCCTTGGAGCCGTCCCTAAAGTGATCGGGAGGCGAACTCTTCCCATGGGCTGGACCGAAACTCCCGAAAATCCGAAAAGAGGCGAGTTTACAGGGGCGAGTTGATCGGTTTTCAGGCCATGAGGACGAAACAATCGTAAGACAAGACATCAGGGGCGCTTCCATTATCCACCAGAATCCGGCGCACATTACAGTGATTGATGGTGGCCGAAATGACCAATGCATCAGTGTGCGGGGTCGTAACCCCTACAAGATCTTCGTCCGAGAAGGTTATAGCCTCCTCGGGCTGTGCGCGTGCAGGGCTGGTGGGATATGGAGCCGGCCGAGGTGTCGAAGGCCTATCTACGACATGCACTCGCCTTGCGTAGTCGCGTCGGCTTCGAGTGCTTTCTCCGCCTGCGCCGAAGCCTCCCGCGATCACGTTGATCTCCTGCCCATTGGGCTCATTGTTGATCGGCTGCTTGGGAGTCCGCTCTCGGCGCCTGGGGCGCTCCTCATTTTGGCGCACGAACCGTCCAAGGTAGCCACGCTTGATAAGGTCTTCAATTTCGTCCTTAAGCTGGCGGCACTCGGAGGTGTCGTGGCCGTGGTTGCAATGGAAGTGACAGTACTTGTTCTGGTCGCGCCTCCGGGGGTCGGAGCGCATCCTCTGTGGCCACCGAACATATGCTTGGTTCCCGATCTCCGCCAGGATCTGTTCGGGTGCCACAGTGAGGGGGGTGTAGTTGGTGAAGGGGTGCGGACGGCGCGGGGAGTCACCGTTGCGTCGTCCCTTCTTCCGATCACGGTCGGAATCGTTGTCGGAAGGCTTCTTCTTGTCCGACTGCTCCCCCTGCTCGGCCCTACTTGCCGCCAGGCTCTCCTCGCAAGCCGCATGGCGCTGTGCGATGGAGAGCAGCTCGGCAAGGGTGGCGGGCTGCTGGACGCCGAGGGTCCTCTGCAAAAAGCCGTCGCGGGTGCCCTGAATAAGGGCACTGGTTGCCAGAGGGACGTCCAAGCGCGAGATGCAAAGAGCCTCTATTCGGAACCTCTTAACGAAGTCCCAGAGTGCCTTGCCCTTCTTCTGGCGCACAGCCAGTAGAGAAGCCGCCGTTCGCGGCTGCGACCTTCTGCCAAGGAAGTTGTCCCTAAAGGACTTTTTCAATTGGAGGAAGGAGGTGATGGAGCCCGCAGGGAGGGTCTCGAACCAGGCCCTGGCAGTCTCCTTAAGCGTTGCAGGGAAGGCCCTGCACTTGGCTGCATCTGATGCTCCGTGGAACACCATGTGCGACTCAAAGCCGTGAATGTGATCGGCCGGGTCGGTAGTGCCGTCGTAGGGCGCGATGGTGGGTAGAGGGAGCTTGGGAGAGACCTAAGCTTCCAGGATCTCCCTGCTGAAAGGGGAGCGGAAGTCCATGTCATCATCTGCTGGAGCTTTCCCCTCCGCGCGCTGAACCATCGCGTCCACGCGGCGCTCGAGGTCGACCACACGTCGTAGGCGCCTAGCGAGCTCCTGTTTGGAATTGGCGGGGGCCCCCCGTCCGGACGTGTGGGAGTTGCCTCCCACGACAGATCGTGGCGGACTGGGAGAGGCGACGGAGCGACGGGGAGAACGCCCACGGCGCTCCGGTGCCAGCTCTTCAGACGGGGCTCGACGCGATCGGCGAGGCGAGTCTGCCTGCTGCTCCTGAGGCACTGGGAGGACGCGAGAGCGTCGATGCGATGACTCCGCCTGCCGCTCTCGTGGCAGGGGAACCGCCGGGACTGGTGGTCCAGCCAGCTGAGCCTGCAGGGCGAGGCAGACACCTGTCAACTGCTGCATCTGCCCCCGAAGTTCCGCGACTTCAAGGGCAGTTGCAGGCGCGGCGGCCGCTGGCACAGGGACGTCGTTGTTAGCGCCGGCAGGGGCGATGGCAACGTCTACGGGAGGGGATCGACGGCGAGATTCCCCTCGTGACTGACGGGATCTCGTCGCCCTGCTCCCCACGTTCTGGTACGAGGACCGTCCGCGAGCCATGGCTGTGTCCTTCCCACAGACGGCGCCAAATGTGGTGGTGAGTTCCTGTTTGGGCCGGAGCCAAACAGGCCTCCACTAGAGAAGATGGGGAAGACGAACGCCGGTGCGGACGGAAGCCTGCAAAACCAGAAATGGATCAGGGGGCCCGGTGAAGACAGGGAAAACCCTCCGATGCCTAAGTCAGCGAGAGGCTTGCAAGGCAAGGGGTTTGTATGCGTAAGGGTTTTCGCGTGAGAGAGAGCGCGTACCTGTGCATGGGCCTATACCTATGTTTATATAGGCGAGGATGCAGGGGAAGGCATGTGTAATGCCAATAGATCGTGCCTTGAAAGGCGCCTTGACATGCGCGCATAACGGAAGGAGTTATGCGCTCCGGTGCCCGTTGGGATGCCAGGCAGTTAACACGCCCCTTGATGGTGGGGTGCGTGGCTTGCGGCGGTTATAACCGTTGCGTTGGCCAAGAGACCTGTTCGGCCACCTCTAGATATGATGTCCGAACAGGTGACCCGTATGAAGGAGAACGAAAATGTTGTTCGGTGCTGCCTGTTGCTGTTCGGAACAACATGACAGGTGACCTGCTCGGAAGCATGCAGAAGGGCTTGGTGAAGCCTGCTCGTGGGGGAAAGGCCTTTGAACCGCCCTGATGAGGACGTGGCATATTGTCATAGGGCCACGCTCGTTGATAGGACGCGAGTGGGCCGTAACGAGCCATCACGGGCCTAGGTGGCCAGATTTGGCCACCACAGTGCTACTAACATACATATTAGATGTTACTTAATATAATTCATATTCATTTATGGATGTATAGTTTTTTATCTATCTATATATTTATAGATTTAAGTAAGATCTAATAATCTATAGATTTATAGATATCTTATATATATATATATATATATATGAGTAAGAAGTGCTATAATAAAGGGATCTAGAGAGTTATTTTACACTTTTTAATATATTTTATGGACCAAGAAAACTTGCATAAGGAAGATAGAATTACTTTGTATAATCTCTTCTACTGGACTGGATGGTTTAAGTTGTTTCCTTCGTCTGCACCAATTATTTGATTAGATAACATACTTTTATAAACATATTAGACATGTTTAGTTTTATGCTTTAAGATTTTAACGTGCATAGTAACAATGCATTATATCTTTTAGTTGATCTTAGTGGAAGTCCATCGTGGTAAATGTTTTGATTAAATTTATTATTAATTATTCTCAGCTATCTCAAAGTCACTATATCTTTAGTCTCCTAAGTTTTGCAGTGAACATTAGATTGCAAGTGATGTTATGGTAAATAAGAATGCACTACATTGATCAACGCCACTTAAGACGATGGAATGAAACAAAGTACTCATGGCAGATGCAAACAATTGTTGGGTTTTCCATATATTTATTCACAGTTATAGTAATGCTAGCTACCTGCATATGCAGAGTAGTGAAAGTCTATTTTGGATGCTGCATATCCAGAACAGTAGTGAAAGCACTCTAGATAAAATTAATTATTAATTATTCTATTCATCTTTATATTTTACAATATTTATCCTAACATAATTATTTACAAAAAATTACATGTCTTTGTAAATATTATTTTATTAACTGTAATATTGTATAAATAATCACCGTGCATGGCAAGGGTGCTCAACTAATTTGATTTTTTTTTTCTGCGGATGAATTTTGCTTAGTTTTACAGGATTGAAACTCAGATAAATGAACTTACTTTGGTAGAATGCTTCTAACCTAGATAAAGTATGTAATTAGTGAAAATCCGTCTCATTATGGTCTTAGGTTTTAATGTACATATTGACATATTAAAAACAGTTAAAGTTGTTTCCTATGAATAATGGTTAATGTCGATAAATTTAATGTGCATGTTAATTTAATTATATTTATATTTTGACAAGATTAAATTTACTTATGTATATTTTATAATAATCACCGTACATCGCACAAGTGTCCAACTAATATATAATATGTATATAGGATTAAGATTAAAGGACCTGAGACATGTAAGTCTACAGAAACTAGTCCGGCAATTTTACGGTTTCCTCTGTCGTCCAACCAGAAGAGTAGCTAGCTAGCTGGCTAGGTACCTCCGGGCACATCCTCCTGATCCTGCTGCGTGCATGCGTTCTCTGTTCATCTTTATAATGTTCCTCCTCACAGCCTTCCACCCTCGCACGCTCCATTAATATCTGCGAGTAAAAAACCTATGTGACCCATAAAATCCGCCTTCAAATCGTTAGCTCGTTATCCAATGGCCGCAATGTATTATGCCCGCCGCAGATGTGGGTAACAGTGGATCAAGATCCACCAGCTATGATATCGTCGAATCGCAAGGCTGTATTATAATATTATATATAGATAAATACTACTATGGTGCGGCCGGGTCGCACGGCCCTACCATAGCATTACTCTCTCTCTCTCCCTCTCTTTCTCTCTCTTTCTCTCTATATCTATACTATTATTATAAAACTCAGTCTTAGACGTACACGTGACAGCACCAGAATTGTTTTGTTTCTCGCTCAAATTGAGATATAGAGTTTGGTACTGCCACGTGGCAGCACCAGAATATTCATATTTTAAAAAAACTCACAAATACATCTCCTCCTTTAACATAGCAAGGTAAGTCTCCTACCTAAAATCTTCAAAAAATCTTATTAAATTGACATACTAAATCTTGCTAAATATTACACATAAATTTGTGAGTTTTCCAATATAAAAAAAGGAAATATATATAGGCGCCCAAATATGTCCCAGAACATCTATACTATATCTATACTATCTATACTCTATACTATACTAATAATTCTCAATTTTAAAATTACAGGTGGCAACATCAGATTCTTTAGAATCCCGCAAAACTGTGATGTGTCTTTGTATTTTTTTATCCGCGTAGTGTTTTTACTTTCTTCATTCTGCCGCGTTGCCTGCCCCTTCATTTCCCAGTGAAAATCCGACGTTTCGCCTTCCCGTAAAATGTTGGGAGTCGACTTCTTTTACTACTGTATGCCTCTGTTGTAGGTTTCGAGGAGAGGATCTTGCAGCTTTAGCAGGCAAGATGCCAACGCCATGGCCAAGTTCCTCCTAATGAGGCAATCAGAAGCAAGTCCACCGAGGAATCCTCAAGAGGATCTCAAAATCAACATCGCACAGATCATGACAGATCTTGAGTGAACTGTCTCACATTCCCTATATGTAATTATAGCATTGACAGATTTCTGTGCCATCTGTCAAATGCTCTGGTGATTCCCTGTATCAATGTAAATATAGAATCTCCATTATATTAGAGGACGGTGGCTGCCAAGAGCAGAGGAAGCTATCAATATTTTTTGAGCGCATCTGTAACGCCCTCCTCCGACATCACACAAATACATACATAACCTTTGATCGGAAGAGAGGTTACGCTGACAAACTTTCGTTATGGGTAGATATATCCGTGCAATGCCCAAAACTGCAAACCATTCCACAAAGGTATCTTTGTACACATTATAATTCAGTAGGTAACAAAGTATAAATACTCATTTTTTACAAAAGATAGTTTCTCTCTCTCTAACTAATACATTATCAACTAAAAGAAACTACTAAAACTACACTTTCTTCTTCATTTCTTCATCGTCCGCAGCGGAATTAGGATTCACATGTAGCTGAGATTATACACACCTTCAATCTGAAAGGGTTGGAAGAAACAAAGGCATGAGTCGAAAGGACTCAGTAGGTATAAGTAAACATAGAGTAGAAGCTTCATTTGCAGACTGAATGAATAATCAAGTAGTGCATACGTGGATCAAACATAAATGCTCATGAATTTCATACTTAACATAAACATATAGCCCAAATTAATTTCATGATGGGCTCAAACGAATATCAGAAACAAAGTCATATTTGTCTTTCAAAATTCATATTATAACTTGATTTCGGAACAAACTTGACAGGCATCACTGCTCTCAAGAGGTTACTATATAGACGTAAATACATCTTCGGTACCTAGGCGATTCCAGCACCTTAGATCTTGTTCATTGCGCAAGAACGGAGTATAATATTTTATTACCCACCATCGTCGATTCCTTGACTTGGATTTACTTACGTACAAACTGTCGCCCTCAGCTGATCACAAGTGGCTGGTGCTACCACAAGTACAATAGAATTAGAATTTCCAAAGATAGTTTAATGATTGAGTAATCAAATCATCTTGGTCATAAAGTGGTTTAGAGTCAAGAAAATAAGATAAACAACTTGAGAGATCAGTAGCATAGTGAGTCTTCAAAAAAACGGAACAAGAATTAATGATTAAAACATTACAGAACACATCTGTCGACAGCTCTGGATTGCCTGTCGACAGATAGCAACAGACCCAGTAAATCTGAGGTTCAGAAGAGTTAATCATGTCGACAGCTATAGGCTGTCTGTCGACAGATAACAACAGTCCCTATTTATCTGAGGTTCTGGGATAAGGGCGCATGTCGACAGATGGGGTTTTACCTGTCGACAGCCACTGCACTTTTCTTCCAGTCATGTGTATAAACCAACTGGTGATGTGAATATCAATTAAGACCTGAACACAAGGAATGATAAAGGATAACTTTAGGCTTTTTATGGTCTTAATGAGTACATGTTAATGACCATCACGAATCAAAGATTATCATTTGGACTTTTTAATCAAGAGTGAACATAACAAGAACTCTACATGTCATGGAATAGCAAGAACATAATTTCTGAAAACAGAGGGAATCAAAAGTATACAAATGGAAATACAATGGAATATTTGATGTCTAAAACCCACTGAATTAAAGAAGAACTGAAGATTCTTCTTTATAACTATATGATTCCAAAGGTAATTAGGGGAATCAAACAAAATCTGAAGTTACAGCCATGCATACATACTAAATCAAAATTAGTCAAGCTCCAAGGCAAATCGTATGAGACTGTAATCTTTCCAATACAAATAGAGGATAGAAGTACAAAGAGAGGTTGGGAACCTACTTGACTGGTGATATGAACTCTAACTATAGACTTGTTCAATATGGAAGAAGGAGGATAATTCCCTACTTTCAACAGCCTTGCTGAACACAATTATAGATGACGCCAAATCAAAGACTATCTTTAAAGAATCTAATCAAAGTAAATCAAAGAAGGAAGATTTCTGCAGAACATGAGGCAAACACGAAAGCATGAGCTGTTACGGTTGGAGAGACTTCAAACGTGAAAGTAGGAGATTGGAGAGGGCTACAGGAGAGAACCTACCTGTCTTTAGAGAGAAATAAAACCCTTTTCCGTAAGAATCTCTTCTGCCCAACACAGACAACAATGGTGTCGTTGGAGTGAGAGTCACAGCAAAAGCAGTAGAAATGACGGGAATGATAGCTTTAGCAGCAACAACAACAACTCAGCAACGGCATATAGCAAGGTAAAAGATGATAAACAGATGGGTAAAACTTCTTACGGGAGTGGCTAAGAAGTGGTTTATATAGCTGCTCAAGACCCACCCCTGCATGGCACGTAGCCTTGCACATGTCGCCCTAAAACTTTGCACTTCCCATGCAACAACCACGTGCTCCATGGCCTCATATCCTCCTTACACATGCCATGACAGGTGTAGGACATATAGACCAACTTGAGTGAGCCTTACGTAGCCAAGCAATATTGAACTAAAATAAGTTACGTAAATAGAGTTAATTCATCCAGGTTCTTTGGCCCTACATTTCTATACTCAAACAATGCCCAATCGAATCGAAATTTCAACCATAGACTAATAGGAAGGTTTACAAATTTTCATGATTTTAGTTTAATTTTTCGAATTTATTTTACACTGGGTGAAAAATCACCCCAAAAATAGTTGCGTCGATTTAATCTCAAAATCTGTATGCCAAAAATTCTGAATAATTATATTTTTAATATCTCCACAATTTTTTAAGAATTATGGTGTTCTCAGATTTTATTTTCGTTACAGTTTTTCGTGTCGCCCTGTCGGGGTGCGTACGACCGAAAGTAGTATCTAGGTATGATAAAGTGTTTTAAACATACCCTTAATCCTAAATATCACAATTTAAATCTAATCGGTTTGCATAAACAAGAATTTCTAAGCAAATCATGATATTTAAAATTTGAGGGTATTACATTTCTCCCCCTATTAAAATAAATTTCGTCCTCGAAATTGACAAAATTTACTTACCAAATAGGTGTGGATATTTTTCTTTCATCTCTTGCTCTAATTCCCACGTTTCTTCTTCGATGAACGCACTTTTCCATAAGATTTTCACCATAGAAACTGCCTTATTTCTGAGAACTCATTCTTTCCTGTCCAATATTTTCACTGGTTCCTCTTGTATGGTTAAATCTGGTTGTATTTCCACATCTTCATAACTGATCACATGAGAGGGGTCCATTATGTATTTCCTTAACATAGATACGTGAAATACATTATGAATGTGCGACCAAGAGGGCGGAAGAGCTAATTGGTATGCTACTTCCCCTATTCTTTGTAATATCTCAAAAGGTTCTACATATCTTGGACTGAGTTTTCCTTTCTTACCAAATCTCATGATACCCTTGGTTGGAGAGATCTTTAGAAATACATGATCACCTATGTTAAACTCCAGTGGCCTTCTTCTTCTATCAGCATACTTCTTCTGTCTGTCTTGAGCTATTAATAATTTCTTCCTGATTAATTTAATTTTTTCTGAGCAGTTCTGAATTAATTCTGGCCCAATGAGACTCTTTTCTCCCACTTCTGCCCAACAGAGAGGTGATCTACATGGTCTACCATATAATGCCTCATATGGCGCCATTCCAATACTTGTATGATAACTATTATTGTATGCAAACTCAATCAAGGGTAAGTAATCATCCCAGCTACCATGCCAATCCAAACTACATGCTCTTAGCATATCTTCGAGTGTTCGGATAGTTCTTTCTGATTGGCCATCGGTTTGTGGATGATATGCTGAATTGAATTTTAATTGTGTACCCATGGCTGCTTGAAGACTTTTCCAAAATCTAGCAGTGAACCTTGGATCTCTATCCGAAATTATTGACAAAGGAATTCCATGAAGTCTCACTATTTCCTTTATATATAATTGAGCCAAATCTTCTAATGGTTGTGTCTTTGTAATTGCTAGAAAATGAGCCGATTTAGTTAATCTATCCACAATTACCCAAATAGCATCATGCTTCTTTCTTGTCTTTGGCAAACCCATCACGAAGTTCATAGTTATTTGCTCCCATTTCCATATTGGGATTTCAATTAGTTGCATAGGCCCTACTGGCTTCTGGTGTTCAGCTTTTATTTGTTGACATGTCAGACATTTACTCACAAATTCTGCTATGTCCTTTTTCATTCCATGCCACCAAAACTGCTTCTTCAGATCTTGATACATTTTAGAGCTTCCAGGATGAATTGAATACTGAGATTTGTGTCCTTCCTTCAATAACTCACTTTTAATTTCTTCATTCTCCGGTATGCATATTCTGTTTTGAAATCTAATTATCCCTTGACTATCTTTGATGTATCCTGGTTTGTTTACCATTTCTTTTAGTTTCTGATCTTGGTTCTGTGCTTCACCAATTCTATCTATCAGTGCTGACCTTATTGTCAATTGTGCCAATATCAGATTTTCTGCATCACACCTTGGTGAGTATTCGATCAAATCTGTCATTTCTTTCCACTGTTGGTGTAATTGTAGTGCCCTTGATTTCTTTCTGCTCAAAGCATCAGCAACTACATTAGCTTTACTTGGATGGTAATTTACTGTAAAATCATAATCCTTCAAAAATTCTAACCATCTCCTTTGTCTTAGATTCAGTTCCTTCTGAGAAAATATGTACTTTAAACTCTTATGATCAGTATAAACTTCAAATTGTTCCCCATACAAATAGTGGCGCCAAATCTTCAAAGCATGTATGATCGCTGCCAATTCTAAGTCATGAGCCGGATAATTCCTTTCATGATCTTTTAATTGTTTAGAGGCATAAGCTACCACTTTCTCATGTTGCATAAGAACACATCCAATTCCTTTTTTAGATGCATCTGTATACACTATAAATCCTCCCGATCCTTGAGGTAAGGTAAGATTCGGAGCTGTGGTAAGCTTCCCTTTTAATTCCTGAAAACTGGCCTCACATTTCTCATTCCACACAAAAGGTATTTCTTTTCTGGTTAACTGAGTCAAAGGCATAGCTATAGAAGAAAAGCCTTCAATAAATCTTCTATAGTAGCCAGCTAATCCCAAGAAACTTCGAATTTCTGATGGATTTTTGGGTCTTTCCCAATTTAGAATTGCTTTAATTTTACTCGGGTCTACTGCCACACCTTTTCTAGAAATCACATGACCCAAAAATTTCACTTCCTTGAGCCAAAACTCACATTTACTTAATTTAGCATACAATTGATGATTCCTTAATGTTTATAGTACAATTTTCGAATGCTCCTTGTGTTCTTCTTCATTAGAAGAGTATATCAACACATCATCTATAAATACCACCACAAAATTATCCAAATAAGGCTGAAATACTCTATTCATCAAATCCATAAATACCACAGGTGCATTAGTCAATCCAAAGGGGAGTACTAAAAACTCATAATGTCCATATATGGTTCTAAATGCAGTCTTAGAAATATCATCTTCTTTAACTCTCAATTGATGGTACCCCGACCTTAAATCGATCTTAGAGAATACTGTAGCAGACCGGAGTTGATCAAACAAGTCATCAATTCTAGGTAATGGATATTTGTTCTTGATTGTGACTTGATTCAACTTTCTATAATCAATACATAATCTAAGAGATCCATCTTTCTTTCTCACAAACAATACCGGTGCTCCCCATGGTGACACACTTGGTCTAATAAAACCTTTATCTAACAAATCTTGCAACTGTCTCTTTAATTCTGTCAGTTCGGCTGGTGCCATTCTGTAAGGAGCTATGGATATAGGTAAAGTTCCAGGTAAAAGTTTAATGGTAAAGTCAATTTCTCTAATTGGAGGTAATCCAAATAAATCATCAGGAAAAACTTCTGGAAATTCTTTTACAACATCAATATCTTGAACTGATACCTGTTTATGTTCATTTGGTATAACCATCACACTTGCCAAATAACCTTGACAACCATTTCCTAGCCATTTCATGGCTTTAAGTGCTGATATAGTCTTCTTGTTTCCATTATTCCTTGGACATATATAGCTGAAATCTGCTAATCCCGGCCTTTTAAATGTTAAAACTTTCTTATTGCAATCTAATACGACATGATTTTCTGCTAACCAATCCATTCCCAGTATAATGTCAAAATCTTGCATGTTATCCAGTACATATACATATGCAGTAAGTTCACATTCTCCTATTTTCAGAGTTATTTCTGGAATAACATAGGTAAGTGTAGCTATTTGACCAGTAGGACAGTCAAGTATCATGCTTCCTACTAATTTTTCTGGTTTTCGAGACATAGAATTAACAAATACCCGAGAAATAAAAGAGTGTGTAGCTCCAGGGTCAAATAACACTCTAGCATACATATTTTCGGTTAGGAGAATACCTTCAGCTACTGTAGGGGTGTCCTGGGCTTCCTCCTTTGTCAGAGCGAAGACTCTAGCTGGTCCTTTGGGTGGTTGTCTTGGGGCTTGCTGGATGTAAGGTTGTGGTTTTTGCGCTTTTGACTGGTCTGCTTTATATGGACAGTCCTTAATCATATGCCCTTTCTGACCACATCCATAACATTTCCCTGCTACTTTCCAGCATTCATCACCGGGGTGTCTTCCTCCACATTGAACACACACGGGCCAACTCTTTTTCTGTTCTCCCTGCTGCTTGGTTGAATCAACCTTTCGCTTCTGACCTTTTGTTTCCTTGGTATATACATTTTTCTTCTTACCCCCATTGGTTTCTTTGTTTTTCATATACTCCATAAACTCGGATTCCACTATAAACGCAGTCTTTAGTGTCACAGCCATGCTCTGGGGATCTAGTGGAGCTACCCTACTCCTCACATTGGGTTTCAATCCTCTCACAAACTTCTTTACCCTTCTGAGTTCATTATCACAAATGTGAGGTGCATACTTTTCCAGTTCAGTGAATTTGGTCTCATACTCTGCCACGGTCATGTCCTTTTGCTCCAACTGTAAAAATTCCACTTCTTTCCTATCCTTGACATGTGGTGGAGTATATTTCTCATACAATTCTTTTAGGAACTCTTCCCAACTAATATTATCCCTTCTATTTCTAAATGCATTTCTCATGGCAGATTGCCACCATTCATCTGCTCTGTCCTGGAGCATGTAAGTCGCCAATGTGACTTTGTCTTCTTCTTCGCATCTTATGGCCTTAAATATCTTTTTCATTTCTCTAACCCATCCTTCTACAACCTCAGGCTGGCCATTTCCTTTAAAGGCTGGAGGTCCCATCTTCTTAAATTTTTCTAACAAAGATGTTCCAGTAATCCTTCCTCCATTCATGTCCTGTTGGTTCTTCATTAGTGTTTGCACTAACCCCTGAAATGACTGTATAAATGTAGCAAAATCAAGAGTCCCAGTACTTCCTTCTTGAGAATTTCCGGCCAATAGAACATTGTGAACTTCCTCCCTAGAGCTTTCCTCATGCCTATCCTCACTGGATGTGTCGATAGCTTTCCCTTTGTCTGCCATTTCCTGAAACACCATCAAACACATCCAATTAATTCATGCTAACTACGTAAGTTCTAAAAACCAAAATGATCTTTAGAAATTCTATAATACACACAAATGTTCTATTTATTTCCTTTGTGAAAATGGTCACAGAGATATCTATCACCCATAACCTTGCTCTGATACCACCTCTGTAACGCCCTCCTCCGACATCACACAAATACATACATAACCTTTGATCGGAAGAGAGGTTACGCTGACAAACTTTCGTTATGGGTAGATATATCTGCGCAATGCCCAAAACTGGCAAACCATTCCACAAAGGTATCTTTGTACACATTATAATTCAGTAGGTAACAAAGTATAAATACTCATTTTTATACAAAAGACAAGTTTCTCTCTCTCTAACTTAATACATTATCAACTAAAAGAAACTACTAAAACTACACTATTCTTCTTCATTTCTTCATCGTCCGCAGCGGAATTAGGATTCACATGTAGCTGAGATTATACACACCTTCAATCTGAAAGAGTTGGAGGAAACAAAGGCATGAGTCGAAAGGACTCAGTAGGTATAAGTAAATATAGAGTAGAAGCTTCATTTGCAGAACTGAATGAATAATCAAGTAGTGCATACGTGGATCAAAACATAAATGCTCATGAATTTCATACTTAATATAAACATATAGCCCAAATTAATTTCATGATGGGCTCAAACGAATATCAGAACAAAGTCATATTTGTCTTTCAAAATTCATATTATAACTTGATTTCGGAACAAACTTGACAGGCATCACTGCTCTCAAGAGGTTACTATATTGACGTAAATACATCTTCGGTACCTAGGCGATTCCAGCACCTTAGATCTTGTTCATTGCGCAAGAATGGGGTATAATTATTTTATTACCCACCATCGTCGATTCCTTGACTTGGATTTACTTACATACAAACTGTCGCCCTCAGCTGATCACAAGTGGCTGGTGCTACCACAAGTGATCCTAAACCCTCTTTGAAGAGAACATTGTCTTCATATCATAACTTATGTTTCATGAGTACAATAGAATTAGAATTTCCAAAAGATAGTTTAATGATTGAGTAATCAAATCATCTTGGTCATAAAGTGGTTTAGAGTCCAAGAAAATAAGATAAACAACTTGAGAGATCAGTAGCATAGTGAGTCTTCAAAAAAATGGAACAAGAATTAATGATTAAAACATTACAGAGCAACATCTGTCGACAGCTCTGGATTGCCTGTCGACAGATAGCAACAGACCCAGTAAATCTGAGGTTCAGAAGAGTTAATCCTGTCGACAGCTATAGGCTGTCTGTCGACAGATAACAACAGTCCCTATTTATCTGAGGTTCTGGGATAAGGGCGCCTGTCGACAGATGGGGTTTTACCTGTCGACAGCCACTGCACTTTTCTTCCAGTCATGTGTATAAACCAACTGGTGATGTGAATATCAATTAAGACCTGAACACAAGGAATGATAAAGGATAACTTTAGGCTTTTTATGGTCTTACTGAGTACATGTTAATGACCATCACGAATCAAAGATTATCTTTTGGACTTTTTAATCAAGAGTGAACATAACAAGAACTCTACATGTCATGGAATAGCAAGAACATAATTTCTGAAAACTGAGGGAAATCAAAATATACAAATGGAAATACAATGGAATATTTGATGTCTAAAACCCACTGAATTAAAGAAGAACTGAAGATTCTTCTTTATAACTATATGATTCCAAAGGTAATTAGGGGAATCAAACAAAAATCTGAAGTTACAGCCATGCATACATACTAAATCAAAATTAGTCAAGCTCCAAGGCAAATCGTATGAGACTGTAATCTTTCCAATACAAATAGAGGATAGAAGTACAAAGAGAGGTTGGGAACCTACTTGACTGGTGATATGAACTCTAACTATAGACTTGTTCAATATGGAAGAAGGAGGATAATTCCCTACTTTCAACAGCCTTGCTGAACACAAATTATAGATGATGTCAAATCAAAGACTATCTTTAAAGAATCTAATCAAAGTAAATCAAAGAAGGAAGATTTCTGCAGAACATGAGGCAAACACGAAAGCATGAGCTGTTACGGTTGGAGAGACTTCAAACGTGAAAGTAGGAGATTGGAGAGGGCTACAGGAGAGAACCTACCTGTCTTTAGAGATTAATAAAACCCTTTCCCGTAAGAATCTCTTCTTCCCAACACAGACAACAATGGTGTCGTTGGAGTGAGAGTCACAACAAAAGCAGTAGAAATGACGGGAATGATAGCTTTAGCAGCAACAACAACAACTCAGCAACGGCATATAGCAAGGTAAAAGATGATAAACAGATGGGTAAAACTTCTTACGGGAGTGGCTAAGAAGTGGTTTATATAGTTGCTCAAGACCCACCCCTACATGGCACGTAGCCTTGCACATGTCGCCCTAAAACTTTGCACTTCCCATGCAACAACCACGTGCTCCATGGCCTCATATCCTCCTTACACATGCCATGACAGGTGTAGGACATATAGACCACCTTGAGTGAGCCTTACGTAGCCAAGCAATATTGAACTAAAATAAGTTACGTAAATAGAGTTAATTCATCCAGGTTCTTTGGCCCTACATTTCTATACTCAAACAATGCCCAATCGAATTGAAATTTCAACCATAGACTAATAGGAAGGTTTTACAAATTGTCATGATTTTAGTTTAATTTTTCGAATTTATTTTACACTGGGTGAAAAATCACCCCAAAAATAGTTGCGTCGACTTAATCTCAAAATCTGTATGCCAAAAATTCTGAATAATTATATTTTTAATATCTCCACAATTTTTTAAGAATTATGGTGTTCTCAGATTTTATTTTCGTTACAGTTTTTCGGTGTCGCCCTGTCGGGGTGCGTACGACCGAAAGTAGTATCTAGGTATGATAAAGTGTTTTAAACATACCCTTAATCCTAAATATCACAATTTAAATCTAATCGGTTTGCATAAACAAGAATTTCTAAGCAAATCATGATATTTAAAATTTGAGGGTATTACAGCATCTCTCTCTGTTCCTCTATCTCTCACTACTTCTTTACCTCCTGCTTGTGCTCGCCTACGACCCGGTGCAGCGCCCCAAGCCCACTACCTGCTCCACGACCCGTGACTCAGCTTCTGCAGACGCTTGAGCCGAGGGAGTCCACGGCCAGCGGCATGTTCTCCTGGTCGAGGCTGCAGCAGTACTCCGGCTGCCTACCTCCCCGCCGACCCTCCTCTGTCTGGTAGCGCTGTACATGATGGCACGCAGCACCGCCGACACGGTGGGGATGCACGCTGTCCGGTTCCTGGCCAGTAACCACGTCAGCCCCATCAGCTGCCACTCTCGGCCGAGCATGCTCCCCACCCGGTCCTCAGCGCCGCCGCATCCGCTGGCCCCGACCGCGCCGCCCTTCAGCTGCCCACCACAGGAGAAAGAGGAGGCGAGGTTTAAAACAAAAAGGCAGTGGCAGTTTTGCGATGAAGGCGAGGCATTATTGATGTATAGAAGGAGGCCTGGTCCGCCGGTCAAACACGGCGCCTGGGCCGCCTTCTGCTGCTGTTCTCGCTTCCCTTCCAGGGCCACATCAACCCCATGTTCCAGCTAGCCACCCTCCTCTTCCAGCGGGGCTTCTCCGTTACCGTCATCCACACCCTGTTCAACGCCCCAAACCCCTCCGGCCACCCCCACTTCCGCTTCGTCGCCATCGACGACGGCCTCCCGGAGGAGGTCCTCAACTGCCACGACATCCTGGCCAAGGCAATCGCAATCACCAAAGCCTGACGGGCGCCCTTTCGCGACTGCCTGGTGCGACTGCTGGAGCAGGACCGCAGCTGCATGGCGTGGCTGGACCGCCACCCCGCCGGGTCCGTTATTTACGTGAGCTTTGGCAGCCTAGCCGACATGGAGAAGGAGGAGCTTGCGGAGGTGGCCTGGGGCCTGGCCGGCAGCGGGCAGCCCTTCCTGTGGGTGGTCCGACTGGGATCGATGCACGGGGAGGTGGGGGTGGAGCTGCCGGCGAGATTCGTGGACGAGACGCAGGGGAGGGGAATGGTGGTGGCGTGGGCGCCGCAGGTGGAGGTGCTCGCCCACCCGGCGGTGGGGGCGTTCTGGACGCACTGCGGGTGGAACTCCATTGTGGAGAGCCTCTGCGAGGGGGTGCCATGTTGTGCCGGCCCTACTTCGGGGACCAGACGGGGAACGCCAGGTACGTCAGCCATGTCTGGAAGGTGGGTCTGGTTCTAGAAGATGTGCTGCAGAGGGGACATGTGGAGAGGGCCGTGAGGACCTTGCTGTATAAATCGTATACAGTTTGAAACTTTCTATAAAGTGAAAATATTTAGTTATTACAGAAAGAATAATCAATTTACATGATGATTAAGGATATTTACTACACACATGTTAATTGCAAGACATTTCCCTGCTGAGCTCCCCTGCTTCCCTACTGAGTTCTTCTGCGAGTCGGGATAATGTAGCTACAGTGTATGTTACTGTAGCTACGTAGTTACAGTAAGTTTTATGTTCTCTATTTCAGTTTGTCATATATAAAGACTCTAGGAAACAATTGTATTAGAGCATTTGTAATTTTATTTTAAGATTATTTTAATTGGTAGTATTATTAGTAATTATGTTGATTATTAAGTTTTAATATAATAGTATAGATTGTTCTATTAGAGTTAGTTTTAATATATTATACATCTTTACAAATGATATGTAATGTAGCTACTGTAGCTACGCAGCTAGGTAAATTTATATTCTCTATTTCATTATCTTAAACATTTCATATTATTCTAACTTTTTTTTGAGATCTATAATTAAAATTATTTTATTTCACTTTATGCCCAATAAAAAATGTACTTATCCTAATTATAAAATTTATTTATTTAAATCTTGAAAATCTCTTATCCCTCTCACCACTGTCTCTCTTTCTTCAACATCTATATATTACTGCAAGAGCGTTTGTTATTTTCAACATCTATAAATCTTACATAATAGATGATTATCATTTTCCATTTATTAGGTGAGTGATTTTCTTGCATATGATGTTGTTGGGATGTACCTGTTAAGGCATCTCAATCACAATTAGTTTCTAGAAAAATTTTCAGTGATTTTTTAGAAATATTTAAAGTTTAATTTTATACTCTCAAGATTCTGAAGATTTAAATATTGCTCCCAACTTTTTGACATATGCTCTTGCTTATATTTCATGGTGGTAAACCGAGTGTCTTAAAATTCCAATAATGTTATGTGCATAGCATAGAAATAAGAGTTGAATAAATAAAATTTGTAAGTCGTATACATGAGGTTAATAATATTTATTATTAATATGATAATTTCAATAAAAAGAATTATTCAAAAACATGTAATGCCCTTTTATTATTTTTAGAAAGAGAGATGGTGTTTTGATGAAGAGAGTAAAATGGGAAAGGGTTTTGAGTAAAAATGTGAGTTTTTAGAAAATGTGAGATGTTTAATAGAAGCTTTTGATGGGAAAGAAAGAGAGGAGAGAAGTTATATTAGTAAATTTTTATATTAGTAAGTATGATGGAAAAAAATTCATTCTGGTGCTGCGACGTGACAGTATTCAAGACTATGTTTTATTATAATAGTATATATAAGATTTGTTTGAATATTTTATAGATTGGTGCACATTAAAGATTCACATAATATGCAGCATGTATTTGTAAACTTATATTCACTGCATTATGTGATAGCAATGGTTTTCTTAATAACAATTTTTGTATGTATTTTTACATATCTGTTGGTAAAAAGAATTACTTATGTTTGTGTTCGTGAATTCATATTAATGTGTTTTTTTCTCATATATCTAATTTAGATCTACAATTTTGTTAAAAACTTTGTTATATTCAGCTGTTATTATCTGTGACTACAAGACTTTGTGAAAAATCGACAGAAACAATGATTTTTTATAAAAAAATTTCTATAAATATATAAATTTAAAAACTTTCCGTGCATCGCACGGGCGTCCAACTAGTATATATATATATGAGTGTAAATGAGCCGATACTTTCGATGAGTAATTTGAAGTTCGACTCGATAAAAATTTGGTTCGACTCTTTTATTTAATTAACGAGTTAAATTTGAACCAAAAAAAAATTCGATTCATAAACGAGTCGAGTCTTAACACATGTGAGTTCGGCTCGATTATACTCGTGAACAACTCTCATTTAAGAGTTCGATTAAATACTCGTTAAGAACTTGTCTAAGTATTCATTAATGCTTCGTTTAAATATTTGTTTAAATATAATAACTATGAGAATATATTGATATAAACATATTTATTTATTTTTATACTATTATTATTACAATATAAAATACTTATGAGGGCTTAAATGTCATAGACTAAATCCACAATATATATACACAAATTATGTAAATGAGTGTATATGCATAAATCATGTAAATATGGGTATGGACACAAAATTTAGTGTTGCAAAGTCCCCCAGGATATCAAGCATCTTCTACCTCCCGAGACCGGCTTGTGCAGTAGGTGAGCCCCCCGATGGGGCCGATGGGTGCATTGTCGACTATTGGCATCTCCAACGACCACTGTGGAACATCCGCAAGTGGCAGATGGTGCTCCCAGCGACCGCAGTACCATCGCCGACAGTGCAGAAAAAGGGGTTCTAGACAGTATGCGAAGGAGAGTAGCAGCACCGCCCTTACCTTGTCACGCACCAACTCCCTCCCTTGCAGTGTCTATCTATTAATCCCATATTACTTGTGACAAATTATGAATATATTTCAAACATTATATTAAAATAGTTAAATTAAGTAACTTATCAAGACTATTGAGATATGAGCTTGAAATAAGATAGATTTAGGTCTTATGAATGACCAATTTTTTATTTGTAGATCGTATTGAATTTACTTATATATAAGAACTCGCAAATTTAATTAAACTCGTTAAGACCTTTTAGTAGATTAATTAATGAAATTGCACTTGACCAAATATGAATCCTAATAGGTGCGTACTCGAGTACTCCGGTATGACTAAAGGTGACACACGACTTATACGCAAACGTCTTGAACTAGGGGGGCAACATGTATAACCAGTCCGGCGACCGCATCGTTCGTACGGCAACGGGGACTTATGAAGGCCCTCGATAGTAGACACTGGTCAGCCCACGAGTGTTACAAGTGAGAGGGTCTCCAGTACCAAGGAGGAATCCTATCTACACAAAATAGTGTATGCATGAACCTAATTGCACCGAAGTGTATGCAAATACTAACCTAAACTAACAAACAACAGCTTAAAGGTCTCTACTGAAGTTGTGATGACTAGGTCCGTCGCAACCTTATCGCGATCGAAAGATCAGTCTCGATGAACTCGGGTAGCAGAAACCCTATACCACATGCAAACAGAAGGCAAACAAGCTATCCTAAGCGCAATATAACATGGAAATAACTAAACAAAAGATGAAGACTCCATGACAAACAGAAACTGAGGCATGGAATGGAAAACAACAACAACTAATGCGTACTTGCTATCACGTCCTCCTCTTCCACTGCGACAAAGTCGCAATCGGTAGATGCGTCGCGATAGGACTCGAAAACAAACAGTGAAAATAAATGGAAAACCCGAGACCTAGCAGGTTCTAACACAGAGAATCGCGAGTATACATGATGAAACAACATGGATATGACATCAGCAAACTTCAGACAGAACTCAAAATGGAGGACATGAAAGATATCGCGTACCTGATGTTGCGTCCACCTCTGTGGACATGATAAGGTCGCAGCCCTATGATCCGACGCGATAACAACATAAGACAAAAAATGAGAAAGAATGAAGAAATAACCCTAACATGAATCTAATGAACAGATAAACACACAAACATGGCAGGGAAAAGACAAAGTAGGCGAGGTTTGGCAGTGGAGGTCCCACCGTGATCGCCAACAGGTGTAATCACGAGGAATGGCGCTCCTCAAGACACAAAATAAGATATAATAATGTGATGGAAAAGATGTGATCGCCACCCCAGCATGTTTCCCGAAGATATGAACAGAGATCTGAGGCTAACATACCAGGAAAGGGAAGAAGAGAATGCCACTTACTGGTGTCGCACGGGGATACCTGTCGCGATCCGGCTCTTGTCACGATAGGGATGTCTGACGCCTTCTCAGCTGGGGGTGTAGGAGTGTGGGGGACCTCCTTCCCTCCCTTCGGCCGGCCAGAGGGGGAGAGCTCCTCATCTGATCTTCTTAAGAAACCTGCCAAAACAACGAAACAATAAAGAAAATCCTTATTAGACAACTTTTAAGTGAAACATCTACACAAAGTGAAAATGAAAAGTGGAAGTATGGAGGGAACGAACCTGGGGGTGTTTTGGAAACCCCTAGGGTTGTGGAAAATGTGGGAATGGAGGTGTGCAACTATCTAAAAGAAAATAACAAAATGCATGAAAAGGAAAATGAGAGAGAGAGAGAGGGAAGAAAGGTCCCAAAAGGGGTGACTCCCTGGCTGAAAGTATGCTCTTAAGGTCGTGTATCAGCCTTCGAATGTTGTAGAAGTCGCCTCCTAGCTGCCAAGCTCCATGGATGAAGAATGTGAAGTGACTTGGTGGAGTGAATAGGAGAAAAATGGGATGGCTACGAGCTAAGCTAAGGGGAAGCTCTGGTGGGATCTTGGCAGCACTTCGTGGTAGCATGGGGGTCTTCCCTCTTTCAGAAGTTAATGGGTTGCTTATAAAGAGAGGGGAGAGAGTATCTCATTCTTAAGTGATAATGGCCCACGAAAATAATGAAAAGTCATATAAATCCACATGGGAGGAGTCCTAGGAGGGTTCTAGTGTAGGATGGAACCTCAATCCACAGTTGGGGGATTGGAGAGTGGTTAGGGATGGAGATAGAGTCCAAAGAAGGATAGAGGAGAGATGGTTGCGGAGCCAGCCATGCAGAACAAAGTTGCGATGGGTTGTAGGGACGCGACATGGCTTGTCGCGACGGCCTTGGTGGTCGCGGTTCTGAAGGCACGTGAATGGATATGTATGGGCTGTCGCGACGGCCTTGGTAGACGTGACACAGATGCTAACGCGACGCCACGACCTGTTGCATTAAGGGTAATTGATCATTTAAGGATTATAATCGATCAATTAACAGGAACGCAACACCCAAGGCCATTGCATTAAGAACTGATGACTCAAATCCTAGAATAAGGACTCTAAAGTGATGTTTGGACGAGATAAGTTGAAAATTGAGCTCAAATGGGCTCAAAATGAGGCTAACAAATGGGCTCAAGATGGGTGACCAACTTAGGGGCACACTAAGAGAGCAAGGAATATGGTTCAACTCATAAGCCAGAATCGGGTGTCTACACTGGGTAGGTGAGCATTAAAAGAGGAATGGACACTTGCTTGGCGCGCAGTACAACTGCAAAGGAGCTTTTCCTTAAAATATGGAAACTTGACATTTTGAAGGATGCTTACAAATGTCTTTGTAAGACACGTAGCTGTCTTGAAAATATACTATGAACCTGAACTTCAGATATATTATAACAGGAAATATTAAATAAAGAATGGAGAAGTACAACTTTATTATCGTTCAGATAACAAAAAGAGTATCACAATGTAAATCATATATTAATCTTGTTTATTAGATGATTGCATAAGGATCAAAAGGATAATTGGAATGCATTAATCACTTTGTAAATATAACAACAGTCATTACAAAAAACAAGTATAGTTGATAACAGAAGTTGATACCTTACTTTGACTTTCTAGGAGTTGGAGTGGGTCAACAGTTGCTCAACATTCGATATCATACTTCGACTTTAGAGGAGTCGAAGTAAGATCAACAAAATAACAACAATTGATGTTTAAATATAATTCGATGTGAAACTTCGAAGTCGCAATGAGACTTCAACTGTCCAAGAGTTAAGATATTTATACTAGTTGTGGACTTCGAAAATTTTTTAGCAAGAAGAAGAACATATGCGCTGTGACGGCCCTGGATATTTATGCCCAATAAAGCTCCATATCCAAGCTCGCCTCCTGCGATCGGACCGAAGTCTCGCAAGAGATAACTTACACACGTGTCCAGAAAGAATATAAAAGACAACCACAACAGTATAAGACACAAGAAATTACATGTGCTCATATCTGCATGTAACAATTTACAACTGTCCCAATATATTATTACATGTCCAATTAAAAAGTACAACTACATGGGGCATATCCCGAGGGAGCACAAGCTCACACAACACAACAACACTACTGCTGGTGGTACAAGTCTGCCACAACGCATTCACAAGCCATACCAACGGTAACCCCTGAAAAGAACTGTAGGGAAGTGAGCATCAACAAGTCACCGGCTCAGTAGGGACCACCCAAAACCGCACGTAAGAGACCTCAACCCCCAAAGGGTCTCACTGGTAACACCGATAGCCAAACCATATCATGCTCACAACAATACATGATTAACAACTAAACATAATCTTATCAGCTAATACAAACCTCAAAGAAAAGAGAAACAACAAGACTAGTACAACACTATTAGCCTGCCTAACAACTGATATGCCTAAGCTGCATGCCTCACAGGCAAACTACTACCACAGTTGGTTGCCTAAGGTATGAGCCACACAGGCAAACCTCTGCCTAAGCTACAAGCATCACCGGCAACTCGTCTGCACACGGCAATAGGACTGGCGTCAGTAAACCAATCGATCACACACTTAAACCACAATCAGAAGCTTACCCGAAAATGGTAAAACACAATAAGTGGAATGTCTCACCACACGACCTTCACGGAGCACAGCTCCACCTCAACACCTGGAAAGGCTGGTACACGGTGTGCTACCACAAACCACTACCTCCATGAGGTATAGATACCTACTACCACGAGGTACCACCACAGAAACCACAACCAAACTAGTGCCACTACAGGGCACATCACTACAAGTCAAACCACAAACTACACTGCGCCAACACCAGGGCACACCTCAACAGGTAAAACCTCAATCAACGAGTCACCACACACAAGCTAATCTAAAACCGGTGGCAAAGCACGAGTCGAAAAGAACAACGCCACCACACGGGAACGGACTACTGGTTCATGACGCCAACATCCAACCCGGACAACACAACACAAGAACTACCTCTCAGTCTCGCAGTCACAGATGTAAGGTCCAACTACTGCTCCAAAACACAAGCCAAAGAATAGTGGAGACCAACCAACACCACACCTGCAGGTCACACACCCCGCAGGTCTATGCCTGACACCTTTAGGGACTCCGGCCCAAGCTCCCTAAAGTGAGGCACTGGAAACACAAGACTAGCTGGGGACCAGTGTTGGTTAACTGCCATCGACTCCCTTAGGAATCGCTGCCACTATGCTGTTATGGGGCAGCATAGTGACATCGGGGCCGGCAACCCAACCCGCCGCAGGGGTAAACCCTGTGCGAAGCCCCTCATGCCGACCACAGCGTTGACGTGGTGCTTTGCGCTTCCGCCTTAAAGATTTGGCTACCGCCTTCACTACCAGCTCGAGCTTTTGGTGCAACGGTAAGGGGCTTGGTCCAACAAGTGGTATCAGAGCGTGGTTTCTCCGATTTATTGCTTTATCTATTTGATCTAACGATCAGGAGATTCACGATCAAATGGAATCTACCAAGGGGTATATGGCCGAGGGACACTCTGTGACCAGGCCACCCTTCTTTGATGGCACTGACTATCCATATTGGAAAAACCGCATGCAGGTGTTTCTACGAGCACAAAACTATGAATTGTGGAAGATAGTCAGAACAGGTCCATATGAATTGCCTCAAGACGAAGATACATGGACCAAGGACCAGATTGAAAAAGGGACACTCAACTGGAGCGCCCTCAACATGATGCAGTGCGCGGTCCACCCAAAGGAATACTCGAGAGTCTCCACATGCACCTCAGCTAAGGAGATGTGGGACAAGCTCGAGTTGATATATGAAGGTACGTCTGAGGTGAGAGAATCCAAGGTAAGCATGTTAGTCTCAGAATATGAAATGTTTAAGATGAACCGTAATGAGACAATCTCTGACATGTTTGCTAGATTCATGGTACTTATAAATGGATTGAAAGGTCTTAAGAAGGAATACTCAGAAAGTGATTTGGTGAGGAAGATACTTCGGTCTCTTCCATCCTCATGGAACACCAAAGTCACTGTCATCGAGGATTCCAAGAATCTTTCAACAATGAAAGTGGATGAATTGATTGGATCTCTCATGACTTATGAACTAAATGTAAAAAGAAAAGAAACTGAAGAGAATCCAAGGAAGTCAATTGCCTTGAAGGCCTCAAATAAAGTATCTTCAGATTCCAAAAAGAATGCCCAACAGAAGGGTCTGAGTCTGAAACCTCTACTGATAGTGAGAATGATGAAATGGCCATGCTCACTAGACAGTTTAAGAAGTTTTTAAAATTCAAGAGAAGAGGTTCAGGAAACTCCAAACCTTTCCAAAAAGGCACCAACAGGTTTGATTCGCCCAATAAAAAATCTGATGTTGTGTGCTATGAGTGCAAGAAGCAGGGACACATGAGAGGAGAGTGCCCCGAGCTCAAGAAGAAACTGAAAAAGGACAAGTTCGTCTTCAAGAAAGCCAAAGCAATGCTGGCTACATGGAGTGATGAAGACGATGATGGAAAAAGTCAAGCTACTTCAGGAGATGACGAGATTCACTGTCTTATGGCAAGGAGTGATGACTCCTCTGAGGTAAGTTCTTCCTTTGAGTCTTTTTCTACTGCTGAATGGGAAGAAGCATACACTGTCCTTTTTGAAAAATTCCGTCAATTTAAATCAGAAAATAAGCACTCAAGAAGAAAGTTAATTTCCTTATTCATGAAACTGATAATAATGATGAAATTGAATCTCTGAATAAGGTAATTGACATGATGAAAATAGATGAACAAACACACAGTGAAGAGATGGATAGCATGAAAATAAGCTTCAAGAAGCTCAAAAAGAGAAAGATGATCTAATGAACCTCCTTGAAACTCTAAACATGAGCATACTGATCTAAAAGAGAAATTGGAAAAAGCTGAAAAGGAATTGAAAGGCAAAACAAAGGATCTATCTAGCTTTGTCAAGAGCAAACAGAATCTAGATGCAATCTTAGGATCCAATGTGTTTGTGGCTAGACATGGGATTGGGTTTCAAAATCCCAAGCCAAAGGAAACAGGAAAAAATCTGCTGACTAATTTCACTGATCCTATCCCAAGTTCTAGCAATCAAAATCCCTCAAGGAAAAGGAAAAATCAAACCAAGGGCAAAAACAGGAACCTAAGGTTACCAAATTTGTTCCAACTAAGCTTAAGGAGTTTGCTACTAACCCCAAACAAGGATGTCCCAAGGCAAAACAGCAAGTTTCTAATGCTAAGTTCACTAGGCAACAAAAGGGTAAGATGCCTATGCATGCCACTAGGAATCCAAAATCCACTGTTGTTCATAAGCCATCATCATGTAAGATCTGTAAAAAGATTGGGCACAATGAAAAACAATGTTGGAACAATCCACTAAAACAGAAATTTAGACAAATCTGGATTCCAAAGCATTTACTGTTTGGCATGAATGATGAAACGGCACCCAAAGTAATTTGGGTACCAAAACCTCTTGTCTGATCCACATGTGCAGGAATGCCTAGCAGCACACAATCAAAACAAATGGTACCTGATAGTGGCTGCTCGAGGCATATGACGGGCGATAAAGAAAATTCAGTTTGCTCGTGGAGAAAGATGGAGGTCACGTTGTCTTTGGAGGTAACAACAAAGGCCAGATCATTGGCTCAGGTAAGGTTGGTAAGTTTGCCTCCAACTCAATAGATAATGTACTATTAGTTGATGGTCTTCATCACAATTTGCTTAGCATAAGTCAATTGTGTGATAAAGGCCATAAAATTGTTTTTGAATCAGATTCATGTCAAATCCTTGATAAGGAAACAGGAAGTCTCAAATTTTCTGGAAAAAGAATGAATAACATCTACATGGTTGATTTGGATGATCCAGAAAATAATGATTTATGTCTTGTAGCAAATAAACAGGATGAGCTTACATTGTGGCATCGTAGGCTTGGACATGCGAGTTACAATGTTTTGAACAAGATAATGAGGCTCAAACTTGTAAGTGGACTTCCTGAAATTCCATTCAAGAAAAATGAAAATTTCTGTGATGCATGTGCACAGGGAAAACAGACCCGAAAATCCTTCAAATCGAAAGCACCGGTAAGTACTTCCAAAGCATATGAACTGTTGCACATGGACCTATTTGGACCTACTAGAACACTGAGTCTCACTGGCAAACGGTATGGTTTTGTCATTGTAGATGACTTTTCAAGGTTCACTTGGGTGAAATTTCTGGCTCATAAGAATGATGCACTGAATGTTTTTGAAGACTTCTTCAATAAAATTGAGCATGGAAATGTCCACAAGATATGCTCCATTCGCACTGATCACGGGGGAGAATTTGACAACCACTCCTTCACTGATTTCTGCAGGAACCAAGGAATAGAACACTTGTTCTCCTCCCCAAGAACTCCAGAACAAAACGGGGTTGTGGAGAGGAAAAATAGAACCTTGGTGGAGATGGCTCGTACGCTTCTGATCGAAATCAACTCTCCAGAACCTTTTGGGCAGAAGCAGTAAACACGTCATGCTATATTCTCAATCGAGCCATGGTAAGACCGGTATTCAAGAAAACTCCCTATGAGCTTCTGAAAGGTAAGAAACCATCCCTTGGACACTTCAGAGTTTTTGGTTCAAAGGTGTTCATACATAACAATGATAAAATTAATCTGGACAAATTTGAAGCCAAAAGCGACAAAGGTATTTTTCTTGGATACTCAGAACACTCTAGAGCTTATAGAGTGTTTAATCTTAAAACCAGAAAAGTGGAAGAAACTCCACATGTTGTATTTGATGAATCTCAAACCAAATCTAACAGTCCTAATCCTTACAGGTTTCAAGATGACACTGAAGATACAACACATGAAGTACCTGCACAAGAT